>MU789239.1:0-150312 GCA_026770625.1 Nicotiana glauca
TTGAGGCCCAAATGTTAATTAATTAGGCTCTTTTAGAGACAAATTAAATAGAAAATTGTAGTTTGCTTTAGGTTGGCCTTTAAATAATAAATGAGGTGTGCCCCGCCAAACAAAAATGCATAAATTGCGGGGCCCTCTAAATGCTTACATTAATATGCCGTTTAGCGAATTTTACGGCCTCCCGCAAAGTTAATAACACGTTAGTCACTTTAGGCGCGTTTTAAATAATTTTACCCTCTTAAGTACGGGTGTGCATTTCATGCAACCCAAATCTAAATCCTAAATCGTTGTATAAAAATGTGTCGAGGATCCGGGTGCATTTCATGTGACGTGATCCAAAAATATGTTTTTAAACGACGTTCACTTTCTTAAATTTTTTAATTAAAGCGGTAAATAATCTTTAAAATTTCACTATAGGATAACACGTTTTAAGATCAAATTTTAGCCATCTATAACAATTTAAGCGACCGTACTAGAACCACGGGATCCGAGGGTGCCTAACACCTTCCCTCGGGTCAACAGAACTCCTTGTTCAGAATTTCTGGTTCGCAGACTCCATTTGGGAAGTCAAAGTTTTCCTCGGTTCGGGATTCAAGATAAACCGGTGACTTGGGACACCAAAAGCCAAACCTATCCCAAGTGGTGACTCTAAATAAATAATCCTGATCTGAATAATGTCACTTTAAATGGAAAAACTCCCTTGTACATTATCTTTCGGAGTAGGTGTGTAAAAAGAAGGTGTGACAGCTCTGGCGACTTTGCTGGGGAAATGAACCCAGAATTTCGATTTAGGGGAATTCGAGCTTAGTATAATTGTTATATTTGGCTTTATTTGATTTTCGTACATGTTTCATGCTATATGTGCTAAATGTTTACCGCTTTGATTTTTCGTGAACTGTATATAAACTGTTACGGAACCCAACCTCTCTCTAAGTCCTCTAAATCATGAAGAAGGGTGCACTTCGTGTGACTTCTTTTCTGTCTAGAGTCTAATCCCATTTTAGAATAAGGTTCGGATAAGTTGCTAAGCTGGCGGAGCTTATGTATTCCTGGTATGTTGCCCCCTCCCGGCTCGAGTTGTCCGCTCGGGTAAGCCAGGTCTAGAACAATAAAACCAGGGCTTAAACCTAGTATACCAAAGCATCATGCCGGATCCCTAGTAGGAACGTTTATTTTCATCATGTGCATTTGACCGTAGGGACTCAACACAGGGGTTGGGTCCGTTAGGACAGGTAACCTGAAATGAAAAGACCATCCTGATGCATCTTACGTGCTACTTGTGCAATTATTTGCTCGGCTTTTCATGTTTACCGGCTTATATATAATGAGAGAAAATAGAGAAAAATAGCAGTGTTAGGACTAAATGAGGGTGACCATTTGTTTTGAAAAACCCCATACCTAAATAGTACCGAAATGCTGCAGAATTTTTGAGAAAAATATTTGAAAATGAAAATTGTTGTTCAAAAATATATATTTGATTTTGGCAAATCTGCCCGAACTACGCTGGTTTGATTCTCGCCAGATATGAGATACGTAGTCAACCCTCATCGGGTCCAATCTCCCTTTATCGAAAATAGCCAAAAATATCAAAATTTTAATTTTCGTCATAAATAAGTCGGGTGATGCCATTCTTGTTAAAATAAGCCGAATGTCCCCAAAAGGATGCAGGAAGACTGTTTTTGCAAGAACAAGCCACCCTGAGTCATTTTAAATATTTTGTGGGCACAACCTTAAAATCTGCTTCCTCGAAAACCTGAAAGGCTGTATCCGTGAAACCAGGTCTTTGTTTTTCTTTAAATAATTTTTTTTGAAAATGGTCGCTTTTATCAAAACGAGTCATTAAATCACCTTAATAAATGTGTAGGATGAGCACGACTGAAAATATACCCTTCACGGCACATAAGGAGATCCCTTTGCAGCTCCACATGTTGTGGAATGATTTAGGAGCGGGTAGCAGAAAAGCGGTGATAAAAGTTCTGGGTGGCCTCGTCGGTTTATAAAATGTCAAGCTGAGGTTGGATGTTATTGAGGCATTAATACCTTTCTCGGACCCTATTCGTAATGTATTTCGTTTTTCTGACTTTGAGCATACGCCTACTTTGGAGGAAATTGCGGGTTATGCGGGTCTCAATGCAAATTTCAGAACTCGGAACCCTTTGGCGCCAAGGCCGATAACTCCACACAGATTCCTGGACTCACTAAGTATCAGTCGGAATATTCAGGAAGGGAAGTTAGTGGAGGGGTATTGCACATTTCAGTTTTTGTATCATCGATATGGTAACCCCCGGGGCTTTGAAGAGCCCAACCTTGGTTTGACCCACGCTGGAAACAAAAACAAATGGGAGGCCAGACGGGGTCTAGCTTTCATGGTAGCTTTCATGGGAGTTGTGGTTTGCCCTCGGAAAGACAGTCACATAGAGATCCGCCTTGCTCGGATGTTAGATGTTGCAGCCAAGTGATCCAACAACACGGTAGTTCCTGTGATCGTAGCTGAAATTTATCGAGTCTTAACTATATGCCGAGAAGGGGGGAAGTTCTTTCAGGGTTGCAATCTGTTGCTGCAGTTGTGGATGCAAGAGTACCTTTGCCATCGGATTGGATACATGAATTACAGGTTGACCGGGTTGAGCTGTATCGAAGAATTTGGGACTTGGGTAACAAGCATTGAGTTCCATGAAGGTACGGAGGCTTGGCTATCGCATTTGAGATCATTGACGGCTGATAAAACCGAGTGGACCCTCGGTTGGCTTCCTGCTACAGAAGCAATATACACTTCGGCTGAAGTTCCTTACATCCACTTGATGGGAGTTCGGAGCATCCAACCTTATGCTCCGAACAGGGTTTTGCGTCAACTGGGAAGGTTTCAAACTATTCACAATGACGAGGATTTAAGTAAGCAAGTCATTGAACTAGGCCCAAAAGCTGTCTTCCCAGAAGGGAAAATTCGTGAAATATGGAATGAGTGTAGGTTCCTCGAACCTAAAACCATAGTGCGAGATCGCGCCAGGGGCGAAGTAGACCCGAAATATATGATCTGGTTTGGCAAGAGATTCCAAATCCTTGAAAGGCCTGCCAAGAGACCACACATCCAACAATTTACGGATGGTCCCTAAGTATAGTGGGGTTGGTTAGAAAAAGAAAGGGAATACAGGGCCCATATAGGAGCATTGGAAAAACAGGTTCAGGATCTCCGGTTCGAAAACAGCTTGCAAGCCGCAGCCGATGAAGGGGATAAAAAGAAATTGACCCAAGAAAATGAAGCCCTTAAGGCTCAATTTCGACAGATGAGAATAGATGCCGACAACCAATAGAGAAGTCGGTTTGATGAAAGGTTGATAAGTGGGTTGAAAAAAAAAATAATTGAGTGTCAGAAAGATCTGGAAAAGTCTGAGGGTAATGTGGCAAGACTCCGGGCACAATGGGCAAAGAAAGCGGAAGAGCGCACACAGTTAGTACAACTGATGAAGAGAGATTATGAAAAGACCATTGCTAATTTGAGAAGGAAAATGACCACCCTCGAGAATGAGGCAGCTAAACAAGCCAAAGCTTTTGAAGCCGACAGTGAACACTGCTATGACTTAATGGCCCTAATGGAAGAAGAAATACAGCAGTTACAAAGTCAGCATCTTCATGACTCTCAGGTTATGAAATCTAGGAGTAATCCGATAGAGCGCCTGCTCCTAGAAAAAGGCCGAACCATAGAGAGATTCTGACCATTGCTTATGCCATCACTAGGAAATGTCGAGTGTGCGAGAACATGACCCGCACCACCTTCTTTTCGGCAATAATGATATTTTTCAAGCAGATAATGAATGAACTGGAGCAACTGCAAAGGGTTCTTGCACCAAGGTCCGCGGCGAGGCCGAACGATTCCCCGCGGGCCCCAGTATTTGAAGCTTTAATGTATTCGTAGTTTGAGTATGCATTTCCTTTTTCTTTAGAGCCTGTCATCTATTGGAGTTTGTATTTCCTTTTTGCATTAGAGTCTGTCTGTGGTTCTCGAGTCTGTATTTTGTTTCGAGTCTGTTGTCTTCCTTTCCAAGAAAATGATTAGTTTTGTAATAGAGTGTTTTATTAATGAAAATTGAAAATTCCCAAAAATTGTTTCTTTATGTTTCGCACTTATTTTCACAAACTGCGCTTGGTCTGATTCATGCGGGGTCATGATACATAAGCAATCTTCATCAGATTCGACTGTAGCCCTAAGAGGAAAAGCAAAAGAAGAGGAAAGAAAATAAAAGAAAAACAAAAGAAGCAGAAGAGCGGAAAAACAAAAGAAGGAAAACTCATGGAAAAGAAGTCAAAATGAGAAAAAAAGAAAGAAAAGAAATGAGAAAAGAAAATAAGAACATCAAGGAAAGGAAAGACGGGTTGACTCATGCAACCGTTGAAAAACATGTAGAAACTCATTTAACTGTATAGGTGTATAATACCCCAATGTGTGATTACCTATCTGTTATTTGTCTCAAACTAACCGTTTGCTGCTATCAATTCCAGTTAGGTTTATAGAAACAGGTGGTTGGTTTTGTGGTAAACTGGCTTCGCACCACTACTTTACCATATCCAAAGGAAGTACGAAAATGTCGTCAGAAATGGCTCTACCAACAATTCCTATTTTGGAAGACAGCCCACTCTCGGGCGTCCCGGCCTCAGAGTCCGCAGCGACCGAAGAAAATAGAATCTTACGTCTGAGGGTAATGGAGATGTGGGATGCATGGACAAACGGAAAGGAACCCCCCGAGTGTCATCCCTGGATTCCCCGAACTATTCCCAAGACCAATGGGTACCTCTAACATTCCCATCCGCCATCCAAACGTCCTGCTGGGACAACCCACTATATTCGCTCATTTTGTGGGAGCAACTTCTGAGGTTCACCCCGAGGCATTCATTCCCGGGACTGCTCCTAATATCTTTAATGCCCCACCATGCTCTGCTACAACACAGCTGGTAGTACCGAGACCTGTGTTTGATCCATCGGCCTTCACATATCAAACACCCACTTACCAGCCAGAACCTCCTCAGTATCCCGCATATGCTTATCCTCAGCCACCACCATATGAGCTTACACCAGAGCAAGATAAAACTCCTAATGCTTCTGAACAGGACGAGATGGCGAAAAGAATGAGGAGCCTTGAGCAGAGTTTAAAAAGTATTTCTTATACAGATCTGTTCATGTTCCCTCATGTGCACTTGCCCTCGGGTTTCAAAATGCCAAAGTTCGAAAAGTATGACGGGCATGGCGATCCTATTGCTCACTTGAAAAAGTACTGTAATCAGCTGCGTGGGGCCGGTGGAAAAGGAGAGTTGTTGATGGATTATTTCGAAGAGAGCTTAATAGGCATTGCCTCTGAATGGTACATGGACCAAGATGTCTCACAATGGCACATTTGGGACGATCTTGCCAGAGATTTTGTAAGGTAGTTTCAATATAATATTGACATCGTACCAGAACAGAATTCCCTGACTAATTTGAAGAAGAAGTCCTCAGAAAGCTTCAGAGAATATGCTATTAAATGGCGTGAATAGGCATCGAGAGTGAAAACTCCCATGGATGAAATAGAAATGGTCACTATCTTCCTTCAAGCCCAAGAACCCGATTACTTCCAAAACATGATGTCGACCATGGGCAAGCCCTTTGCAAAAGCCATCAAAATTGGTGAAATGGTAGAGAACGGTTTGAAAACGGGCAGGATTTTGAGTCATTCGGCCATCAGAGCAACCTCCCAAGCCATCCAAGGTGGGTCTAGATGAATGGCCAAAGGTAAAAAGAAAGAGGAAACGATTATGGAAGCATTAGGGGGAAGAAGATACCGAGCTCTTAGACCTGTGTTTTCCGAAAGAACCCCTCAGTACTACTATCCTCATTTCGATATGGTCTATGCTCCCCCACCTTATGCGGTCATGAACGCTTAACCCTTTTCCGACCGCAACCACATGCCAACAAAAATCAACCTCCATTCCAAAGAAATCAGCCTCCTCACCAGAACCACTATAATCCCCGACCTCCCTAGAATAACTTCCGCCTTTAGGAACCACCCAGGAGACCATCCTTTACAACAATCGATGAACCCTACTCCAGCCTGTTCCCTAAGCTTGTCCAAATGAATTTGCTGCAACCCATACCCCAAAACAGGCAAAACCCGGAATCACCATCCTATCAGCGGGGCGTCCGATGTGCTTATCACTCAGGAGCTGAAGGACATAGTACAGACAACTGTTAGACGTTGAAGAAAGCAGTGGAAGATTTAATATAATAAGGAAGGGTAGTGCTGAGAGATGAGGAAGTCCCAAATGTGACCAACAATCCGTTGCCCGCTCACAATAACGGGCCAGTAATTGGGATGATTTGTGAAGACAGGGAGTTTGATCCAGCTCTGAAAGCTATAATTACTATTTCCAATGTAAAAAGGAAGCCCAAGGCAGACCCAAAGCAAGAGAAAGGGGAAAATAAAAATAAAATTATTAAGACTGAACCTGAGAAGAAGGCTGAAACAAAAGCAGAGACGGTGCCTCCTAAAAATGGAATTCTCTATGTTCCGCGAGGTCGCCAAGAAAACCCACTGGTTGTGAGCGCTCCAAAGAAGTTTGAAGTGAGAAAGGGACCACAAATGTATGTACCAAAAGGACCTTATGTGGTACGGGGGACAATTAAACCGCCTCGGCTGAGTGACCCAGTGGTTATTGGACGCGTACCATAGAAGCCAATGACAGAACCTTCTGCGGTGCCATAGAACTATCAACAGATAGTGGTTACATACAAGGGTAAAGAAATCTCGGGAGAACTGCCAGGAAATACCTTCACTGAGAAATATTCAAATATGTAGGAGGTAAAAAATTCCACGCGAAAGCGCTTTCCATCCAAGAAGCCTGTGAGTGCTGAGGAAGCAGAGGTTTTCTTCCAGAAAATGAAGATGCCTGATTATGAAGTGGTTGATCAGTTGAGAAAGTATCCTGAACAGGTGGTTGTCCATGTTGTCTTTGTTAATGAAGTCTTCCGAACATCAGAAGATCTTAATGAAAACTCTGAACGAGGCATATGTGCTAGCTGAAACTTTGGTCGAACAACTCGAAAGAATGGCAGAAAGGTTCTTTGCCGTCAATCAAATCTCCTTTAGTAAAAATGACTTGCCTCCAGAGGGAGCGGCTCACAATAAAGCCTTACATCTGACTGTTAAATGTGAAAGTTACTATGTCAAGCGAGTTATGGTGGATGGAGGCTCAGGTGTTGACATTTTCCCACTCTCCACATTGTAGAGAATGAAAATCGGGACTGGAAAGATTCGTCCCAATAACGTTTGTGTAAGAGCCTTTGATGGCATTAAAAGGGATACCATCGGAGAAATAGATTTGATCTTAACTATAGGCCTGGTGGATTTCGAGGTGACTTTCCAGGTATTGGACATGGATACATCTTACAATTTTCTTCTGGGAAGGCCCTGGATCCATGCTGTGGGAGCTGTACTCTCCACCCTCCACCCTCCACTAAATGGTGAAATTCGAGTATGAAGATTAGGAAATTGTGGTCCACGGAGAAGACGAACAGTCCATTTATCGGGACCCATCTATCCCATGTTTGGAGGCGAGGGAGGGAAGTGAACATATTGTTTATCAAGCTTTTGAAATTGTATTGGCGGATCAGTACGAGGAAGGGAGCCCTTGCCCCAACCTTTCCTATCCAATGCTTCGATCATGGTGGCAAAGGAGATGATCAAACATGGTTTCAAGCCAAGAAAAGGAATGGAAAAAGCGCTGCAAGGGATATCAGAGCCAATAATCTTACCCACATCAAAAAAGTTCTTCGGGATAGGTTTTCACCCTACCCCAGACGATGAAAATTAGGCAGATGAGAGAAAGAAGGAAGGATGGGTCTTGCCACTGCCATTTGAGACCTTTGTCAGGCCGAAATACAGTGAGAAAGAAGATGATGAGGCCTTCACGGCCGAAGAAATTGAAGAAATATGTGGGGCAATGAGAAAGATACTCTATGAAACCCACATGATTCAGCTGGGAGAAGGCACAAGCACCGCTGAGGTGCTGTATATGGGGCCATATGCTAAACTTTAAAATTGGAAGGCTACGCCGTTCCCAATCAGGCGGGAGTCCGGGTAGACTTGTCCTGCCACTTTTTCTGTATTACGAGTTATCCCAGGGTGTAACTCGGGTGTTTTCTTTAGTTTCCTATCTTTAAATTCCTGAATGTAGACCCTGTTATCTTTCTAATTCCAAGAAATGAAATCAATATTTCATCGTTCATTTTCTTCTTTATTTTTTCTGATTTTGCTATTTTTCTCTTTTATTTCTTCTTTTTAGTTGTAATAATGCGGCTTTAAATAACATGACATGCTTGCGGACTTCACGTCCAGATCCAAACATGCTATCTAATTAAGAAATAATTAAACAAGAACCGGAATATGATGAAGAAGAGGCTTTTAGGAAAATAAATTGGGAACTGGAACAATTTGAGAATAAACCTAAGCCAAATTTGAATGATACTAAACCAGTTAACTTGGGAACCTTTGAAGAAATTCGGGAAACAAAAATAAGCATTCACACTGATGAGAAAATGCGGGATACAATAATTCAACTCCTGTTTGAGTTTAAAGATGTGTTTGCTTGGTCGTATGATGACATGCCATGATTGAGTGTTTCGATCTAGTGGTGCATAAATTTCCAATTTACCCCGATTGTCCTCCAGTTCAGCAAAAGCAGAGAAAGTTTAAGACTGATATCAGTGATAATATCAAAGAAGAAATCATAAAACAGCTGAAAGTAGGGGTAATCCGAGTGGTCCAATATACCACATGGCTGGCCAACGTAGTTCCCGTGCCAAAGAAAGATGGGAAAACCCAGATGTGTGTAGATTACCGTGATTTGAATAGGGCAAGTCCCAAAGACAATTTCCCTTTGCCCAACATCCACATCCTTGTTGATAACTGTGCCAAACATGATATACAGTCCTTCGTGGATTGTTACGCAGGATATCACCAGGTGTTAATGGATGACGATGACGCCGAGAAGACAACCTTCACTACACGCTGGGGCACTTACTATTATCGGGTTATGCCATTTGGTCTGAAGAACGCCGGAGCAACCTATATGAGAGCCATGACTACCATCTTTCATGATATTATGCATCAGGAGTAGAGGTGTATGTGGACGACGTGATCATCAAGTCCAGAACCTAGGACAATCATGTTCGAGACCCGAGGAAATTTTTCAAGAGGTTGCGAAAGTATGATTTGAAGCTGAGTCCGGCTAAATGCGCCTTTGGAGTCCCATCAGGCAAACTTCTGGGCTTCTTAGTCAACAGAAGAGGCATCGAGTTAGATCCAACAAAGACAAAGGCTATTCGAGATCTACCTCCTCCGAGAACTAAGAAAGACGTGATGAGTTTATTGGGCAGGTTAAACTATATCAGTTGGTTCATTGCTCAACTGACTACCACACGTGAGCCCATATTCAAGCTACTGAAGAAAGATGCACCTATCAAATGGACATCTGAGTGTAAAGAGGCCTTCGACAAGATCAAGGAATATCTGTCAAATCCTCCAGTTTTGGTCCCACCCGAGCCAGGGAGACCTCTTTTCTTGTATCTGACGGTCTTAGAAAATTCTTTTGGCTGTGTCCTCGGGCAGCACGATGTAACTGGAAAGAAAGAGTAGGCGATCTATTACTTGAGCAAGAAGTTCACCAGTTATGAAGCTAAATACACTTTGTTGGAGAGAACATACTGTGCTTTGACGTGGGTCACTCAAAAGTTGAGGCATTATCTTCAAGCCCACACTACCTACCTCATAACCAAGTTGGATCCTTTGAAGTACATATTCCAGAATCCAATGCCCACTGGGAGACTAGCAAAATGGAAAATCTTGCTTACCGAGTTTGACATAGTCTATGTCGCTCGCACGACAATGAAAGCTCAGGCGTTGGCAGATCATTTGGCTGAAAACCCGGTTGATGAGGAATACCAACCGTTGAGCACTTACTTTCCATATGAAGAGGTAAACTCAATAGAAGTAGTCCATGAGGACACTCATGCATGGAAAATGTTCTTCGATGGGGCAGTAAACTCCAAAGGTGTAGGAATTGGGGCAATCTTGATCTCACCCACCGGTCAGCACTATCCGGCTACAGCCAGGCTCCAATTCTTCTGCACAAACAATACTGCTAAATATGAAGCCTGCATCATGGGCATGAATATGGCAATCGACCAAGATGTTGAAGATTTATTGATCATGTGGGATTCCGATTTGATTATCCGGCAAGCCCAAGGAGAATGGGAAACCCGAGATGTTAAGTTTATTCCCTATCGACAGCATGCGGAGGATTTTGGCAAGCGATTCAAATTGATAGAGTTCAGGTACATCCCTCGGTGTCACAATGAACTAGCTGATGCACTTACTACTCTAGCTTCCATGTTGCCTTATCCAGGCAATGCCCACATTGATCCCTTGGAAATCAAAATCAGGGATAGACATGGTTACTGTAATGCAATCGAGGCGGGACCAAATATCCATCCATGGTACCATGACATTAAGAGGTTCTTGAAAATACAAGAATACCCCGAACATGCTACTGGAGATCAAAATAGAACCATCAGGCGACATGCAAGTGGTTTCTTCTTGAGTGGTGATGTCTTGTATAAAAGGACCCCCGATCTCAACTTGTTAAGATGTATTGACACTGAGGAAGCTGGAAGAATTATGCATGAAGTGCACGCTGGAGTGTGCGGACCTCATATGAACGGGTTTGTTCTGGCAAAGAAAATCCTTCGAGCAGGGTATTATTGGACAACCATGGAGAAAGATTGCTTCAGCTTTTTCCGGAAATGTCGTCAGTGTCAGGTACACGGTAATCTGATTCACGCACCTCCAACAGAACTACATCCTATTTCACGACCTTGCCTTTTGTCGCTTGGGGCATGAATGTTATTGGTCTGATTGAGCCAAAAGCTTCAAATGGGCACAGATTCATATTGGTTGCTATTGATTACTTCACGAAGTGGGTCGACGCTATCACTCTCAAAACAGTCACTAAAAAGGCTGTAGTGGATTTTGTACACTCAAACCTTATCTGTCGTTTTGGCATTCCTGCAACCATCATCACAGATAATGCTGCAAACCTGAATAGTTGTTTGATGGAGGAAGTATGTGAACAATTCAAAATAACACACAGAAATTCCACTCCTTATCAGCCCAAAGCCAACGACACTGTTGAAGCGGCAAATAAGAACATCAAGAAGATTTTGAGAAAGTCAATTTAGAGCTCGAGACAGTGGCACGAACAGTATCCTTTTGCCTTACTGGGATATCACACCACAGTGCGCATATCGGTAGGAGCAACACCATACTTGTTGGTCTATGGAACCGAGGCTGTGATACCGGCAGAGGTAGAAATCCCTTTACTCCGGACAATTTTTGACGTAGAGATTGAGGACAGTGAATGGGTCAAAACTCGTTTGGAACAGTTGACTCTAATTGATGAAAAATGGATGACCGCAGTTTCTCACGGGCAGTTGTACCAACAAAGAATGGCCCGTGCCTATAACAAGAAAGTACGGCCCAAAAAATTTGAAGTAGGGCAATTAGTGTTAAGGCATATTCTTCCTCATCACCATGAAGCAAAAGGAAAGTTTGCTCCTAATTGGAAGGGTCAAAATATCATTAGAAAAATGCTGACGAGATGAGCATTATAATTGGGTGACGTTGAAGGAAATGATCCCGAAGCAGTTGTGAATGCGGATGCAGTAAAAAGGTACTATGTCTAAGCTTGCTCCGGTGATGTCTTTGCACAGTTGAGATGATGAAGTCTTTCATTATCGCTATCCAAACACTATCAATCATTTGCAAACCCTTTGAGTCAGTTACATTTCTTTGGCTACCCTATTTGGAACCCAGAAGTATCGTTGAAGAAAAAAAAAGAAAAAAAAGAAGAAAAAAAGGAAATATATATATAAAAAAAACAATCAAAACAAAACAAAAACAAATGTTTGCTTGAACTACGTCTGACTTGATTATGAAAGGATACGTAGGCAGCCTCTCTCTTGGGTTCAGTCACACCAAAACAAAAATCACAAGTTCCCAAAAAAAAAGTGTAACTGGGGCAGATGTTATAATTTTTTTGTCATGATCCCACCGGATGGTTCCGAAGTTTTAATTCTGTGCAAAATTCTTTTTACCCAAACCATGGTACAAGTCCTTCTGATCAATTGTCAAAGGCGGGGAAACTGAAAAACATCATTTGTTGAAATCCGATGCATTTTAAATTGAGAGAAATAAAATGAGAGAGTCTTATCGGTGAAAACATTCGGGCACCATAAGGCGACGTGAGTAGAGAAATTAAAAATGAGAGAGTCGGTTTGGTGAAAACTCATAAAGAGCACCATTGTGCGACGGTGAGAAGAGAAATGAGAGAGGTCGATTGGCGAAAACCCGCAAAGGGCGCCGTTGGCCGAAAGTAAGACATCTCCCGCCACTGAAAGAGTCCTGGCAAGGTTCCCTGGTTTTGAAATGCGAAGCAATGAGTTTACCAGGAGTTGGAAAGATAGTACGGGTCGGGCATCCAGTCCAAGAAGCATGTTATGTAAGTTTGAAGCCAGTATGCACCCCAGATAAGTCCTTCTCTTCCCCCGAAAGGGACGCTTCTACTTAAAATCATCCTCTTGCTCTCCGTTTACTTTTCCTTGAATCCCCTTCGGCTTAACTCTGATTCCGAAACTGTTACCAAGAAAACATGGCAGGACTAGTTGTTACAGGGCTCTCCCTCGCAAAAGATGAAGAAAAGGACCCAGCCTCAGTGGATGTGTTAAGCCAATCCTAGCTGGCCAAAATATTGGAAAAGAAATAAAGTCAAAGACAAAGGTCTGAGAAGCAGAATAAAGTGTAAGGCCAGAGCCCTATGCAGGCAAGCCATTATGAAATCCTAAAAGTTGAGTCTTGTCGGTTGGAAAGGGATTCATCCTCAAAGCCTTCAAGCAGCAAAGTTCTCAATGGACATGAGGCCGGGATCAAGCAATGGAGATGATCAAGGCCACAAAACCAACCACCATTTCAAACATACAAATTGTTCTTTGTTGAAAGGTAAACCAGGTGAAATTTAGGCAACCATGCAAGAAGCAGGTGCAACCCAAAAGAAAAAAGAAATGTGCAAGCACTGAAACAGCTTGGCAGCAAGGAACCGATCAAAAAGGAAGTCCCCCCCCTCCCCCCCCAAATTCTCTTATGTGCTTTAATAAATAAAAAGAAAATACAAAAAGAAGAAGAAGGAAAAAGGAAAGAAGAAAAGGAGTAAAAAATAAAAATCCTAAAAGAAAATTCATGGTAGCATAGGGCCCCGTTACCTAGATATCCCGGCATAACCCGCGGATCTCCCTGGCATAACCCAAGGAGCGTTTTCTTTCCAAATCCCGGCATAACCCGTGGATCTACCTGGCATAACCCAATGAGCTTTTTCTTTCCAAATCTCGGCATAACCTGTGGATCTCCCTGGCATAACCCAAGGAGCTTTTTCTTTTCAAATCCTGGCATAACCCGTGGATCTCCCTGGCATAACCCAAGGAGAGTTTTCTTTTTAAATCCTGGCATAACCCGTGGATCTCCCTAGCATAACCCAATGAGCATTTTCTTTCCAAATCCCGGCATAACCTGAGGATCTCCCTGGAATAACCTAAGGAGCTTTTTCTTTCCAAATCCCAGCATAACCCGTGGATTTCCCTAGCGTAACCCAATGAACTTTTTTTTTCTTTATTTCCGTCCCGGCATATCCCCGAGGACCCCTTTTCTTTTCCGGCATAACCTGGTCATTTCCTAGCATAACCTGGATTCATTCACAAGGATACACAATCATGATTTGATCGCTTAGATATGTGTCACAACTAACTCACGAAATTTTCCTAGTGAAAACTGGGGCAGAAAATTTCGTTCGTTTGTTTGTTTTGGTATCTTAAGCAGGTTGACATCGAGGCACAGAGTTTTGAGATGACCTACGAAATGATTCTAAACTCAGAATAAGGAAAAGAAGAAAAGAACAAAAAGAAATAAACTCAAAATGTTGAAGCGAACAAAGGCGCAGACTACTCAAAATCTAATTGACGTCACAAGCTCCGCCAATCTTGTTTTAATCCAATGCTGCAGAAAGAAACAAACACCTACAAATTACGAGCATCAAGATTTAGATCGGAGTCCACAGCAAAATCAGCTAAGACTCAAGATCAAGTCTCAAGGGAATTATAGATAGGAATCTTGTAACTCATAACTGGTAGGCATAGCTAGCTTAGCTTTGATTTTTCTTTTGGTGTAATAAGGAGGTCATCAAGCAGTAGCAGCAGCAACAACAGTGAAATTACAGCTTCTGGTAGTCCCAGCTACCGACACTCCAGAATTACACTGACCTGATTCCTTTATAGCCAAGGATATGTAGGAAACCTTTGAAGCAGGGTTCGGTCAGACGGTTTGCAAACAATGCTTCTTATGGAGTGCTAAGCAGGCAAAAATCTCTCATGATTGCTCAATTATCTTTGCCCGAAAACTCTTCGTGTCTCCGAGCAAAGAGGAGCAGCTGTGAGCATGTGATTTTTGCCTCACTTAACTGACTCCGACAAATTCATTAGAATTAGGATTTTTCTCTTATTATCTGAATTTTAGGGAATTAATTGCATGAGTTTTTGTGTTTTGATTACATGTTTGTGTGTGTTTTTTATTAATAAAATTCAAAAAAAAAATACAAAATAGCATTAAAGTTCCAATTTTAGCATTTTTAATTAGTAAATCAATAATACAAAAAATAAAGAAAACAACAAAAATAATTCTTTTCATTTCTATTTTTAATTTGCCTTGGTTTGTTTTTAAATTAGGAATTAGTTTATGTAGGAATTAATTAGTATATTTTTAGAGTTAATTGAGGTCCTTATTTTTAATCCTGCATTTAATAAAAAAAAAATAATAAATAAATAAAATACAAAAGAAAATAAGGAAACAAATAAAAAGAATATAAATTCAGAAAACGAAGCAGGCCATCAATTTGGGCCAATTTTTGGTCAAAATTCAAGCCCAAACCCCTCAAAACACCGGATCAAAATCGATCCCAATTGAAGTAAACCCGGTCCGTCTCCCTTGACTCACCAAACGATGCCGTATGGTCGGGTTTTAATCCTGGCCGTCTAGGTTTGTAGATCCAACGGCCAGGAACTAGGGGTTCACTAACTATAAAACTGTCCTACCCTACCTATCCCCCATTTCCATATCCTTCATTCCCATAATCCTTCAGAGACCTCGATATAACGCCGCCGTGCACCGCCGCTGAAAATCGCCCACGGCAGCGGCAGAGCTCCAATCCTATCCAAATTAACACCCCTGAACCTCCTCTACCTCCTCTTCCCAAATCCATCCATGGTTTTCTTCGAATCCCCACCTAAATCTTCGAATATAAATCGAAATTTCGGCCAAAACACAAAGTCAAAATTCACCAAAGTTACACAATATGTTCTCCTCAAGGCCCCTTTTCCATATCCCAGATCAGTTTCCTTTGAATCCGAGCCGAGCTTCTCGAATATTGAGTTGAAGTTCTGACCCAGAACCCTAAGTCTTCCCAAAAGCCCCAAAATCACACCCGTAAGCCTTCCTCGATTTCGAATTTCACGCCGGAATTCGTCGAATCCAAGTGAAATCCCGCTAATCTTGAATTTAGGGTTCGAAGAACCCTAATCCGTGTAGGCATTCAAGATGGTCCAAATCAGTAAGTTTTTATTCTTGTTTTTATTATTTCTTCATGCTCATGAGTTTTTGATTTAGTTTGTGCTCTTGTTGATAGTTAATCTTGTTTTAATTTCTGTGCTGTTTGATTCTTTTTTAGTTTAGTTTAATCTTGATCTGATTGTTTGTTTGTTTCTGTTAGTTTAAATGTTTAGGTGTTAGTTTAGTTTCGATTAGTTTAAGCATCTAATTGTTAGTTTAGATGGATTTTCTGTTAGTTTTTCTTTGATTTTTAATGTGTTTTTCTTCAGTAATAATTTGTTCGTTTGTTAATATTAGTTGTGATTTGAGTCATTTAAAATTAGGGTTAATCATATTCATGGGTTTAGTTTAAGTTTTGCTATTCTGCTTAAATTTTCTTCAGGCTTCATTTATGATTTAAGTTTGTTCTATTAGTTTAATTTTGTGTTTCGAATCAGTAGTTGTTCAGTGATTGTTTGAATTAGTTTGGGTCGTATTGATGCATGATTTTGATTAGTAATTGTTCTTTATGTTCATTAGTTGTTTTAAAGTAAGTGTTAGGATTAGTTTTAGGTGATTGGATATACCTGAATAATTCAACTCTTTGCTTAACTAGAGTTAACTTTAACTAGGGTAAAAGAGCTTGAAGCTTTAGGTTAGTAATTTCAAAACAAATTCAGGGGTAATCTAGGTACTTAAAATTGGTTAGAATGTTGTAGATAAAGCTAGAATTCCCTAGACCCTTCTAGAATAGGGCCTTAGTTTAAATTTCAGCAATTTTAGTGTAGTGACTTGACTAACAAGTCAGAAAATAAGTGATAAATAAGTAAAATTGAAAAATTAAAAGAGGGACTAGGGGTGTAAATGAAAATTTAAAATTTCCTCTTAGCTTTGCCTATAAAAGGCAGTCATTACTGCCTTGCTTCACAAGTTTGACAGATCTGAAAATTTCTCTCAAAATTGCTCAACAAGTTTCAAATCTGAAATTTGAATTTCAAATTCCAAAAAACCTTCTAAAACCAAACAAAAAGGAAAACAATAGAAAAGCTTCAAAAAAAAGAGTACTGCTGCATTGATTTTTCTAGATTGATTACCAGTTTAGCTGAATTCAAATTCCTAGCTCACTTAAGGTTCAAAAATGGATTGAATTATCGATTTTTTATCAGTATTTGAGGTTTAGAGCTCCTAGAGTTAGTTTCAAACTGGGATCTGGTTTATTCGACTGGTTTATTTTGGTTGATTACGGGTCGTGGTTGTTAGATTTTATTTGCATAATAGTCCTGGGTTTTGACCTGGTTTCTGAGTTTGCTGCTTGTTAATCTATTGCTGTACTGCTGCTGATTTCCTGCTTCTACTCTATTTCATTATCTTCCAGGTATACACTTGAACTAGAATTGATGTAGCTTTGAGATGGAAATGAAATGAAAATGCTCACATGTTTGCTCATTGAACTGTGCCTGTTTGGACTGTTAGTTAATGATAGTTAAATAGATGCTAGATGTAATTGTTAGTATAGTTTAACTATAATTTTTATTTACACAAACTCTGGATTGTATAATTGGACCGAATGACTGAACTGTATGAGTTTCCACGGCTGATAATTTTGTCTAGTATTAGCTTTATCAAAACATAGCTTAGTCTTGTGCATTAGTTCAATTTTTAGTCGAAAAACTGTTATGATATATGAAACAGATCCTAAAACCATGAACATGTTTCCGTGATTGATAATCGAATATTTAAACGGTCATGGAAGTTAGTAAGAATATTAGTTCTAGTATGTTTGGGTCTGTTGGTTTAGATGTGGGATTAAAATCAAGCTTCAACATGTTGATTCACCAAAATGAGAAAAGTCACATTTCAATCAAAATAAGGATCCAGAATTTGATGTTAAGCATTTCAATTTTTGCCTTTAAAATTCGAATTGTACAACCATCTGTCACGACCCCCAACCCGGTCATGATGGCGCTCAGCGCACTACTAGGAAAGCACGACCATTTATCAACACTTAACCCAATTAATAAGACAGATGTGGTTAAATAAGACAGAGAATCAGTAGACCATTTAAGTCAACGATCAGGAAATACTGAAGAAATGCGGAAGTTTAACAAAATACAGAATATATCCCAACATGGACTCAGTGTCACCACCAAGAGCCTCTAAATACAGAGTTTTCATCCTTATACAAGTCTGTCTAGAAGCTGAAAATACAGAATATAAAGATAGGGATATAGGGGAGAATCTACGGCTACAAACACCATACAGCTACCTCGAATACTCCGGAGAATGCTAACTCTGCTGACTAACTGGGTTTATCTGCGTGAGAAGAACCTGGATCTGCACGCAAGGTGCAGGGTGTAAAGTGAGTACTCCGACCAGTGAGTAATAAGCATAAATACAGTCTGAAGGTACTCTATATCTAGCAGTTTAATTCGACATCAGTGAAAACAGTAAACAACATGTAATACAGTTAAGGGATAATGCATGAAAAGATGCAACACATATATAATGGTACACACTAGTACCCGATACGGCATGCAGCCCGCTCCATTTATTTATCGTCGACGGCGCTCACTGGGGGTGTGTAAGACTCCGGAGGAGCTCCTACAGCCCAAGCGCAATATCAGCCATCTCGTGGCATTAAATAGGCTCTCGGCCTCAATACCAACATATAATTGTTGCGGCGTACAACTCGATCCATATCAGAGGAGAAAAACATCCTCACTATCGGGTCCTCGACCCATCTCAATCAAATTATTGCACAGCCACTCGGGCATAACGTACTGTAGGGATCTCAGCCCATTTGTTCATTTCATTTATAGATCATGTTCAAGTTACAGTTCTTATCATATTGTTTTAACAGTTGAAAACATGACTGAGGGCATAGTTTATGCAAACAAGTGAGGAAAACACATAAAGATCCCCTAAGGATTCTACAAGTCGGCACAAGGCCCCAACCACGACAATAAGCCCAATTGTCAATAATAAATTATGCGTATCAATCGCTAATATCGTAGAAATAACACTCAGGATGGACCAAGTCACAATCCTCAATAGTAAACGACCTCGCACTCGTCGTGGAATGCGTGTCACGCCTCAATATAGCGTTACGATGTGAAAGTCCGGGGTTTCAAACCCTCAGAGCAGCATTTACATCTATTACTTACCTCAAGCCGACAAAAGACTAGCTAGCAATGCCCTTTCCTCTCGAATCGACCTCCTCGCGCGTCGAGTCTGACCAAAACCACAACGAATACATTACAATAGGCTAAGGTAATATAACCCAATCGAAAAGACTCGAAAAATATCGAAAATCACGAAATTTGCAAAACCCGAGCCCCGGGCCCACTTTTCGAAAGTCAGAAATGTTTACCCCAAAGTGTTCCTTATCTCGCCGCGAGTCTATACATATCAAATTCACAAGAATCAGAGTCCATTTGACCCCTCAAATCCCTAGTTTACACTCTCTTAAATTTCAAGCCCTAACCTCCATTTTTAACCTTTAATTCCTTGGGTTTTCAGTGTTAATCCATATTTTTACACCATAATATCATAATATAAGTCCAAAAATCCATACCTGATGAAAGCCCTTGAAACCCTCTTCAAAATCAACCAAAAACCCTCTTAGTCAGAAGTCCAAAATGTTTGTTCTCTTTAAAATTCGCGAGAACACTGTTCATTTAACTCTGTCCAGATTTTCGCTTCTGCGGTCCTACCACTGCTCCTGCGGCTCCCACTCTTGTGGTATTCCTGCCTCCTCTGCGGTTTAACTTAAGTCACCCAGGACCGCTTCTGCGGTCCAAAACCGCTTCTTCGGTGACCGCTTATGCGGAATCCCTTCCGCTTCTGCGGAAAAATGCCAAAACCCTAGAAACCGCCTCTGCGACCTTCCCCACCGCATCTGCGGAACTGTTTCTGCGGTCCCCTTTTTGCTGATGCGGAAATACCAGGTACAACAACCTCAAGACATGCTACAACTCAAAAACCCTCCGTTTAACCATCCGAACTCATCCTGAGGCCCCCGAGACCTCAACCAAAAACATAAATATGTTCCATTACTTTATTCAAACTTTCTTGAGTCATAAAAACATTACTGTTAACATCTAAACCATCAAATTTCATCAAATCAAAGCCTAAGTTTAACCAAAACTCGCATTCGATCAAAAAACCGCCCTAAACACCTTCGAATCAACTAAAATTTTGCACACACATCCTAAATCACCTAACGAAGCTACTGCAACTCTCGGAATTCCATTCCGACCCTCAGATCAAGATTTCGCCTACCGACCGGATTTCGCCAAAATCCTAACTTCGCCAAAATAGGCTAACTTCTATACCGAACCTCCAAAATCACTTCTAATTGCTCCCCTAAGCCTAAAATCATCCCTCCAAGCTAACCGAATCATCGGAAATCAATTCTGAGCCCTCTAACTCAGAAGTCAACATCCGGTTGACTTTTCCAAACCAAACCTTCCTTAAAGAGACTATATGTCCCATTTCCTATCAAACTCCAACCGAACCAACTCAAACTCACCAAACGCATATAATGAAACATGAAGAAGCATAAAACGGGGAAAACGGGATGGAAACACATGAGACGATGGATCAGGTCATCACACTATCCTCTTGAACGGTTTTGAGCACTGAATTAGTAAAATGTGAGTGTTAACAAAATGATTTGGGAATGCTGTAGTATTGTAGATTTATTGCAACTTAAACTGTGTCTCTTGGCTCAAACGCAGGCCCCAAACGACTTTTGATCAGCTTCATAGTTGAAATTTGCATGAGATATCCCCAGCCCTAGTCCTTTCAATAATAGGCCAATTGCAAAATCAATAAGAGATTTGGGCTCCTTTGAGAGCCCAAACGTGTCTGTCTTTTCCCAAACCAGCCTTAGGCTTGACTCCACATGAGGCCCAGTACGAGGTAGCCCTTTCTTAAAGGCTGATGCTCTTGCCTGAAGCCTGGGCTGCGTTCACGAGGCCTAAATTCCAAGGGCCCAATTTCTTTTGTAAATTACTGGTTAAATTTAAATATAAGTGTTGGCCTTCCAGTTGGGTAGCACACTTGAATTAAGAGGTTCTCCTTTTGTTTGAGTATGAACTTGAACTTGAGGCCCAAATGTTAATTAATTAGGCTCTTTTAGAGACAAATTAAATAGAAAATTGTAGTTTGCTTTAGGTTGACCTTTAAATAATAAATGAGGTGTGCCCGCCAAACAAAAATGCATAAATTTGGCCCTCTAAATGCTTATATTAAAATACTTAGAATTCGGAATATGCCGTTTAGCGAATTTGACGGCCTCCCGCAAAGTTAATAATACGTTAGTCGCTTTAGACGCGTTTTAAATAATTTTACCCTCTTAAATACGGGTTGCATGAATCCTAAAACGTTGTATAAAAATATGTCGAGGATCCGGGTGCATTTCATGTGACGTGTTCCAAAAACACGTTTTTAAAAGACATTCACTTTCTTAAATTTTTTAATTAAAGCGGTAAATAATCTTTAAAATTTTACTATAGGATAACACATTTTAAAATCAGATTTTAGCCATCTATAACAATTTAAGCGACCGTGCTAGAACCACGGGATCCGAGGGTGCCTAACACCTTCTCTCGGGTCAACATAACTCCTTATTCAGAATTTCTGGTTCGCATACTCCATTCGGGAAGTCGAAGTTTTCCTCGGTTCGGGATTCAAGATAAACCGGTGACTTGGGACACCAAAATCCAAACCTATCCCAAGTGGCGTCTCTAAATAAATAATCCCGATCTGAATAATGTTACTTTAAACGGAAAAACTCCCGTGTACATTATCTTTCGGGGTAGGTATGTAAAAAGGAGGCGTGACAGCTCTGGCGACTCTGCTGGAGAAATGAACCCAGAATTTCGATTCAGGGGAATTCGAGCTTAGTATAATTGTTATATTTGGCTTTATCTGGTTTTTGTACATGTTTCATGCTATATGTGCTAAATGTTTACCGCTTTGATAAGTTGCTAAACCGGCGGAGCTTATGTATTCCTGGTATGTTGCCCCTCCCGGCTCGAGTTGTCTGCTCGGGTAAGCCAGGTCTAGAACAATAAACCCAAGGCATAAACCTAGTATACCAAAGCCTCATGCCGGATCCCTAGTAGGAACATTTGTTTTCATCATGTGCATTTGACCGTAGGGACTCAACACAGGGGTTGGGTTCGTTAGGACAAGTAACCTGGAATGAAAAGACCATCCTGATGCATCTTACGTGCTACTTGTGTAATTATTTTCTCGACTTTGCATGCTTACCAGCTTATATATAATGAGAGAAAATTGAGAAAAATAGCAGTGTTAGGACTAAATGAGGGTGACCATTTGCTTTGAAAAACTCAATACCTAAATAGTACCGAAATGCTGCCGATTTTTTGAGAAAAATATTTGAAAATGAAAATTATTGTTCAAAAATATATATTAGATTTTGGCAAATCTGCCCGAACTACGCTGGTTTGATTTTCGTTGGATGTGAGATACGTAGGCAACCCTCATCGGGTCCAACCTCTCTTTATCAAAAATAGCCAAAAATGTCAAAATTTTAATTTTCGTCATAAATAAGTCGGGTGATGCCATTCTTGTTAAATAAGCCGAATGTCCCTAAAAGGACGCCGGAAGGCTGTTTTTGCAAGAACAAGCCACCCTGAGTCATTTTAAATGGTTTGCGGGCACAACCTTAAAATCTTCTTCCTCGAAATCCTGAAAGGCCGTATCCGTGAAACCAGGTCTTTGTTTTTCTTTAAATAATTTTTTTTGAAAATGGTCGCTTTTATCAAAACGAGTCATTAAATCACCTTAATAAATGTGCAGAATGAGCACGACTGAAAATGAACCCTTCACGACACTTAAAGAGATCCCTTTGCAGCTCCACATGTGGTGGAATGATTTAGGAGCGGGTAGTAGAAAAGTGGTGATAAAAGTTCTGGGTGGCCTCGTTGGTTTATTAACTGTCAAGCCGAGGTTGGATGTTATTGAGTCATTAAAACCTTTCTGGGACCCTACTAGCAATGTATTTCGGTTTTCTCACTTTGAGCTTACGCCTACTTTGGAGGAAATTGCGGGTTATGCGGGTCTCAACGCAAATTTCGGAACTCGGTACCCTTTGGTGCCAAGGTCGATAACTCCACACAGATTCCTGGACTCACTAAGTATCAGTCGAAATATTCAGGAAGGGAAGTTAGCGGAAGGGTATTGCATATTTTAGTTTTTGTATCATCGATATAGTAACCCTCGGGGCTTTGAAGAGCCCAACCTTGGTTTGACCCACGCTAAACAATGACAAATGGGAGGCCAGACGGGGTGTAGCTTTCATGGTAGCTTTCATGGGAGTTGTGGTTTGCCCTCGGAAAGACGGTCACATAGAGATCCGCCTTGCTGGGATGTTAGATGTTGCAACCAAGCGAGCCAACAACACAGTAGTTCCTCTGATCGTAGCTGAAATTTATCGAGCCTTAACTATATGCTGAGAAGGGGGGAAGTTCTTTCAGGGTTGCAATCTGTTGCTGCAGTTGTGGATGCAAGAGCACCTTTGCCATCAGATTGGATACATGAATTACGGGTTGACCGGGTTGAGCTGTATCAAAGAATTTAGGACTCGAGTAACAAGCATTGAGTTCCATGAAGGTACGGAGGCTTGGCTATCGCATTTGAGATCATTGACGGCTGATAAAACTGGGTGGACCCTCGGTTGGCTTCCTGCTACAAAAGCAATATACACTTGGGCTGAAGTTCCTTACATCCTCTTGATGGGAGTTCGGAGCATCCAACCTTATGCTCCGAATAGGTTTTTGCGTCAACTGGGAAGGTTTCAAACTATTCACAATGACGAGGATTTGAGTAAGCAAGTCATTGAACTAGGCCCAAAAGCTGTCTTCCCAGAAGGGAAAATTCGTGAAATATGGAATGAGTGTAGGTTCCTCGAACCTAAAACCATAGTACGAGATCGGGCTAGGGGCGAAGTAGACCCGAAATATATGATCTGGTTTGGCAAGAGATTCCAAATCCTTGAAAGGACTGCTAAGAGACCACACGTCCAAAAATTTACGGATGGGCCCCAAGTACAGTGGGGTTGGTTAGAAAAAGAAAGGGAATACAGGGCCCACATAAGAGCATTGGAAAAACAGGTTCAGGATCTCTGGTTCGAAAACAGCTTGCAAGCCGCAGCCGACGAAGGGGATAAAAAGAAATTGACCCAAGAAAATGAAGCCCTTAAGGCTCAAATTCGATAGATAAGAATAGATGCCGACAACCAACAGAGAAGTCGGTCTGATGAAAGGTTGATAAGTGGGTTGAAAAAGAAAATCATTGACTGTCAGGAAGATTTGGAAAAGTCTGAGGGTAATGTGGCAAGACTTCGGGCACAATGGGCAAAGAAAGCGGAAGAGCGCACACAGTTCGTACAACAGATGAAGAGAGATTATGAAAAGACCATTGCTAATTTGAGAAGGAAAATGACCACCCTCGAGAATGAGGCAGCTAAACAAGCCAAAGCTTTTGAAGCCGACAGTGAACACTGCTATGACTTAATGGCCCTAATGGAATAAGAAATACATCAGTTACAAAGTCAGCATCTTCATGACTCTCAGGTTTTGAAAGCTAGGAGTAATCAGATAGAGCGCCTGCTCCTAGAAAAAGGCCGAACCATAGAGAGGATTCTGACAATTGCTCATGCCATCGCTAAGAAATGTCGAGTGTGCGAGAACATGACCCGCACCACCTTCTTTTCGGCAGTAATGATATTTGTCAAGCAGATAATGAATGAACTCGAGCAAATGCAAAGGGCTCTTGCACCAAGGCCCGCGGCGAGGCCGAACGATTCCCCGCGGGCCCAGTATTTGAAGCTTTAATATATTCGTAGTTTGAGTCTGCATTTCCTTTTTCTTTAGAGCCCGTCGTCTGTTGGAGTTTGTATTTCCTTTTCGTATTAGAATCTGTCTGTGGTTCCCGAGTCTGTATTTTGTTTCGAGTCTGTTGTCTTCCTTTCCAAGAAAATGATTAGTTTTGTAATAGAGTGTTTTATTAATGAAAATTGAAAATTCCCAAAAATTGTTTCTTTATGTTTCGCACTTATTTTCATGAACTACGCTTGGTCTGATTCATGCGGGGTCATGATACATAGGCAATCTTTATCAGATTCGACTGTAACCCTAAGAGGAAAAGCAAAAAAAGAGGTAAGAAAGTAAAAGAAAAACAAAAGAAGCAGAAGAGCGGAAAAACAAAAGAAGGAAAACTCATGGCAAAGAAGTCAAAATGAGAAAAAAAGAAAGAAAAGAAATGAGAAAAGAAAATAAGAACATCAAGGAAAGGAAAGCCGGGATGACGCTTGCAACCGTTGCAAAACATGTAGAAACTCATTTAACTGTATAGGTGCATCACACCCCAATATGCGATTACCTGTCTGTTATTTGTCTCAAACTAACCGTTTGCTGCTGTCAATTCCAGTTAGGTTTATAGAACAGGTGGTTGGTTTTGTGGTAAACTGGCTTCGCACCACTACTTTACCATATCCAAAGGAAGTACGAAAATGTCGTCAGAAATGGCTCTACCAACAATTCCTATTTCGAAAGATAGCGCACTCTCGAGCGTCCCGGCCTCAGAGTCCGCAGCGGTCGAAGAAAATAGAATCTTACGTCTGAGGGTAATGGAGATGTGGGATGCATGGACAAACGGAAAGGAACCCCCGAGTGCCATCCCTAGATTCCCCGAACTATTCCCAAGACCAATGGGTACCTCTAACGTTCCCATCAGCCATCCAAACGTCCCGATAGGACAACCCACTATATTCGCTCATTTTTGGGAGCAACTTCTGAGGTTCACCCTAAGGCATTTATTCCCGGGACTGCTCCTAATATATTTAATTCCCCACCATGCTCTGCTACAACACAGCCGGCAGTATCGAGACCTGTGTTTGATCCATCGGCCTTCACACATCAAACACCCACTTACCAGCCAGAACCTCCTCAGTATCCCGCATATGCTTATCCTCAGCCACCATTATATGAGCTTACACCAGAGCAAGATAAAACTCCTAATACTTCTGGACAGGAGGAGATGGCGAAGAGAATGAGGAGCCTTGAGCAGAGTTTAAAGAATATGCAAGGGTTGAGTGGGCAAAAAAGTATTTCTTATACAGATCTGTGCATGTTCCCTCATGTGCACTTGCCCTCGGGTTTCAAAATGCCAAATTTCAAAAAGTATGACGGGCATGGAGATCCCATTGCTCACTTGAAAAAGTACTGTAATCAACTGCGTGGGGCCGGCGGAAAAGGAGAGTTGTTGATGGCTTATTTCGAAGAGAGCTTAATAGGCATTGCCTCTGAATGGTACATGGACCAAGATGTCTCACGATGGCACATTTGGGACGATCTTGCCAGAGATTTTGTAAGGCAGTTTCAATATAACATTGACATCGGACCAGAACAGAATTCCCTGACTAATTTGAAGAAGAAATCCTCAGAAAGCTTCAGAGAATATGCTATTAAATGGCGTGAATAGGCATCGAGAGTGAAACCTCCCATAGATGAAATAGAAATGGTCACTATCTTCCTTCAGGCCCAAGAACCCGATTACTTCAAAAACATGATGTCGTCCATGGGCAAGCCCTTTGCAGAGGCCATCAAAATTGGTGAAATGGTAGAGAACGGTTTGAAAATGGGCAGGATTTTGAGTTAGTCGGCCATCAGAGCAACCTCCCAAACCATCCAAGGCAGGTCTAGATGAATGGCCAAAGGTAAAAAAGAAAGAGGAAACGATTGTGGAAGCATCAGGGGGAAGAAGATACCGACCTCTTAGACCTGTGTTTTCCGAAAGAACCCCTCAGCACTACTATCCTCATTCCGATATGGTCTATGCTCCCCCACCTTATGCGGTCATGAACGCTCAACCCTTTTCCTGACCGCAACCACAGGCCAACAGAAATCAACCTCCATTCCAAAGAAATCAGCCTCCTCACCAGAACAACTATAATCCCCGACCTCCCCAGAATAACTTCCGTCCTTGGGAACCACCCAGGAGACCAAACTTTACACCAATCGGTGAACCCTACTCCAGCCTGTTCCCTAAGCTTGTCCAAATGAATTTGCTGCAACCCATACCCCAAAACAGGCAAAACTCGGAATCACCAAACTATCAGTGGGGCGTCCGATGTGCTTATCACTCAGGAGCTGAGGGACATAGTACAAACAACTGTTGGATGTTGAAGAAAGCTGTGGAAGATTTAATATAATAGGGAAAGGTAGTGCTGGAAGATGAGGAAGTCCCAAATGTGACCAACAATCCGTTGCCCACTCACAATAACGGGCCAGTAATTGGGATGATTTGTGAAGACAGGGAGTTTGATCCAGCCTTGAAAGCTATAATTACTATTTTCGATGCAGAAAGGAAGCCCAAGGCAGACCCAAAGCAAGAGAAAGGGGTAAATAAAAATAAAATTGTCAAGACTGAACCTGAGAAGAAGGCTGAAACAAAAGCAGGGACAGTGCCTCCTAAAAATGGAATTCTCTATGTTCCGCAAGGTCGCCAATAAAACCCACTGGTTGTGAGCGCTCCAAAGAAGTTTGAAATGAGAAAGGGACCACAAATGTATGTACCAAAAGGACCTTATGTGGTACGGGGGACAATTAAACTGCCTCGTCTGAGTAAGCCAGTGGTTATTGGATACGTACCATAGAAGCCAATGACAGAACTTTCTGCGGTGCCATGGAACTATCAGCAGACAGTGGTTACATACAAGGGTAAAGAAATCTCAGGAGAACTGCCAGGAAATACCTTCACTGAGAAATATTCAAATATGCAGGAGGTAAACAATGCCACGCGAAAGCACTTTTCATCCAAGAAGCCTGTGAGTGCTGAGGAAGCAGACGCTGAGAAAATGAAGATGCCTTATTATGAAGTGGTTGATCAGTTGAGAAAGTATCGTGAACAGGTGTCCATGCTGTCTTTGTTAATGAAGTCTTCCGAACATCAGAAGATCTTAATGAAAACTCTGAACGAGGCATATGTGCCAGCTGAAACTTCGGTTGAACAACTCAAAAGAATGGCAGAAAGGTTCTTCGCCGTCAATCAAATCTCCTTTAGTAAAAATGACTTGCCTCCGGAGGGAGCAGCTCACAACAAAGCCATACATCTGACTGTTAAATGTGAAGGTTACTATGTCAAGCGAGTTATGTTGGATGGAGGCTCGGGTGTTGACATTTTCCCACTCTCCACATTGCAGAGAATGGAAATCGGGATTGGAAACATTCGTCCCAATAACGTCTGTGTAAGAGCCTTTGATGGCATTAAAAGGGATACCATCGGAGAAATAGATCTGATATTAACTATATGCTTGGTGGATTTCGAGGTGACTTTCCAGGTATTGGACATGGATACATCTTACAATTTTGTTCTGGGAAAGCCCTGGATCCATGCTGCAGAAGCTGTACTCTCCACCCTCCACCAAATGGTGAAATCCGAGTATGAAGATCAGTAAATTGTGGTCCACGGAGAAGACGAGCAGTCCATTTATCGGGACCCATCTATCCCATGTTTGGAGGCGAGGGAGGGAAGTGAACATATTGTTTATCAAGCTTTTGAAATTGTATTGGCGAATCAGTACGAGGAAGGGAGCCCTTGCCCCCAACCTTTCCTATCCAATGCTTCGATCATGGTGGCAAAGGAGATGATCAAACACGGTTTCAAGCCAAGAAAAGGATTGGAAAAAGCGCTACAAGGGATATCGGAGCCAATAACCTTACCCACAGCAGAAAAATTCTTCGGGATAGGTTTCCACCCTACCCCAGACGATAAAAATTGGGCAGATGAGAGAAAGAAGGAAGTATGAGGCCTTCACGGCCGAAGAAATTGAAGAAATATGTGGGGCAATGAGAAAGATACTCTATGAAACCCACATGGTTCATCTGGGAGAAGGCACAAGCACCGCTGAGGTGCTGTATATCGGCCCATATGCTAAACTTTAAAACTGGAAGGCTACGCCGTTCCCAATCAGGCGGGAGTCCGGGTAGACTTGTCCTGCCACTTTTTCTGTATTACGAGTTATCCCAGGGTGTAACTCGGGTGTTTTTTTTAGTTTCCTATCTTTAAATTCCTGAATGTAGACCGTGTTATCTTCCCAATTCCAACAAATGAAACCAAGAACCGGAATATGATGAAGAAGAGGCTTTTAGGGAAATAAATCGGGAACTGGAACAATTTGAGAATAAACCTAAGCCAAATTTGAATGATACTGAACCAGTTAACTTGGGAACCTTTGAAGAAATCTGGGAAACAAAAATAAGCATTCACACTGATGAGAAAATGCGGGATACAATAATTCAACTCCTGTTTGAGTTTAAAGATGTGTTTGCTTGGTCGTATGATGACATGCCATGATTGAGTGTTTCG
Source organism: Nicotiana glauca (assembly GCA_026770625.1). NCBI lineage: Eukaryota > Viridiplantae > Streptophyta > Magnoliopsida > Solanales > Solanaceae > Nicotiana > Nicotiana glauca. The sequence continues at coordinate 29,112 of MU789239.1, forward strand.
ATCTAGTGGTGCATCAATTTCCAATTTACCCCGATTGTCCTCCAGTTCAGCAAAAGCAGAAAAAGTTTAAGACTGATATCAGTGATAATATCAAAGAAGAAATCACAAAACAGCTGAAAGTAGGGGTAATCCGAGTGGTCCAATATACCACATGGCTGGCCAACGTAGTTCCCGTGAAAAAGAAAGATGGGAAAACCCAGATGTGTGTAGATTACCGTGATTTGAATAGGGAAAGTCCCAAAGACAATTTCCCTTTGCCCAACATCCACATCCTTGTTGATAACTGTGCCACACATGAGATACAGTCCTTCGTGGATTCTTACGCAGGATATCACCAGGTGTTAATGGATGACGAAGACGCCGAGAAGACAGCCTTCACTACACCCTAGGGCACTTATTGTTATCGGGTTATGCCATTTGGTCTAAAGAATGCCGGAGCAACCTATATGAGATCCATGACTACCATCTTTCATGATATGATGCATCAGGAGATAGAGGTGTATGTGGACGACGTGATCATCAAGTCCAGAACCTAGGACGGTCATGTTCGATACCTGAGGAAATTTTTTGAGAGGTTGCGAAAGTATGATTTGAAGCTGAATCCGGCTAAATGTGCCTTTGGAGTCCCATCGAGCAAACTTCTGGGCTTCATAGTCAACAGAAGAGGCATCGAGTTAGATCCAACAAAGATAAAGGCTATTCGAGATCTACCTCCTCCGAGAACTAAGAAAGATGTATTGAGTTTATTGGGCAAGTTAAACTATATCAGTCGGTTCATTGCTCAACTGACTACCACATGTGAGCCCATATTCAAGCTATTGAAGAAAGATGCAGCTATCAAATGGACATCTGAGTGTCAAGAGGCCTTCGACAAGATCAAGGAATATCTATCAAATCCTCCAGTTTTGGTCCCACCCGAGCCAGGGAGACCTCTTTTCTTGTATCTGACGGTCTTAGAAAATTCTTTTGCTTGTGTCCTCGGGCAGCACGATGTAACTGGAAAGAAAGAGCAGGAGATCTATTACTTGAGCAAGAAGTTCACCAGTTATGAAGTTAAATACACTTTGTTCGAGAGAACATGCTGTGCTTTGACGTGGGTCACTCAAACGTTGAGGCATTATCTTCAAGCCCACACTACCTACCTCATAACTAGGTTGGATCCTTTGAAGTACATATTCCAGAAACTTATGCCCACTGGGACACTAGCAAAATGGCAAATCTTGCTTACCGAGTTTGACATAGTCTATGTCACTCGCACGGCGATGAAAGCTCAGGCGTTGAAAATGCAAGAATACCCTGAACATGCTACTAGAGATCAAAAGAGAACCATCAGGCAACATGCAAGTGGTTTCTTCTTGAGTGGTGATGTCTTGTATAAAAGGACCCCCGATCTCAACTTGTTAAGATGTATTGACACTAAGGAAGCTGGAAGAATTATGCATGAAGTGCATGCAGGAGTGTGTGGACCTCATATGAACGGGTATGTTCTGGCAAAGAAAATCCTTCGAGCAGGGTATGATTGGACAACCATGGAGAAAGATTGCTTTAGCTTTGTCCGGAAATGTCATTAGTGTCATGTGCACGGTGATCTGATTCACGCACCTCCAATAGAACATCCTATGTCAGCACCTTGGCCTTTTTTCGCTTGGGGCATGGACGTTATTGGTCCGATTGAGCCGAAAGCTTCAAATGTGCACAGATTCATATTGGCCGCTATTGATTACTTCACAAAGTAGGTCGATGCTATCACTCTCAAAACAGTCACTAAAAAGGCTGTAGTGGATTTTGTACACTCAAACCTTATATGTCGTTTTGGCATTCTTGCAACCATCATCACAGATAATACTGCAAACCTGAACAGTCATTTGATGGAGGAAGTATGCGAACAATTCAAAATAACACACAAAAATTCCACTCCTTATCGGCCCAAAGCCAACGACACTGTTGAAGCGGCAAATAAGAACATCAAGAAGATTTTGAGAAAGATAATTTAGAGCTCCAGACAGTGGCACGAACATTTGCCTTTTGCCTTACTGGGATATCGCACCACAGTGCGCATATTGGCAGGAGCAACCCCATACTTGTTGGTCTATGGAACCGAGGTTGTGATACCGGCAGAGGTAGAAATTCCTTCGCTCCAGATAATTTTTGAAGCAGAGATTGAGGACAGTGAATGGGTCAAAACTCGTTTGGAACAATTGCCTCTAATTGATGAAAAATGGATGGCCGCAGTTTGTCGCGGGCAGTTGTACCAACAAAGAATGGCCTGTGCCTATAACAAGAAAGTATGACCCAAAAAATTTGAAGCAGGGCAATTGGTGTTAAGGCGTATTCTTCCTCATCACCAAGAAGCAAAAGGAAAGTTTGCTCCTAATTGGAAGGGTCCAAATATCATTAGAAAAATGCTGCCGAGGGGAGCATTATAATTGGGTGACGTCGAAGGAAATGATCCCGAAGCAGTAGTGAATGCGGATGCAGTAAAAAGGTACTATGTCTAAGCTTGCTCCAGTGATGTCTTTGCGCAGTTGAGATGATGAAGTCTTTCATTCTCGCTATCCAAACACTATCAATCCTTTGCAAAACCTTTGAGTCGGTTACCTTTCTTTGGCTACCCTCTTTGGAACACAAAAGTATCGTTGAAGAAAAAAAAGAAAAAAAAAGAAGAAAAAAAGGAAATATAAAAAAAAAAAAACAAACAAAACAAAACAAAAACAAATGTTTGCTTGAACTACGTCTGACTTGATTCTGAAAGGATACGTAGGCAGCCTCTCTCTGGGGTTCAGTCACAACAAAACAAAAATCCCAAGTTCCCAAAAAAAAAGTGAAAATGGGGCAAATGTTATAATGGTTTGGTCATGAGCCCACCAGATGGTTCCGAAGTTGTAATTCTGTGCAAAATTCTTTTTACCCAAACCATGGTACAAGTCCTTCTGATCAATTGTCAAAGGCGGGGAAACTGAAAAACATCATTTGTTGAAATCCGATGCATTTTAAATTGAGAGAAATAAAATGAGAGAGTCTTGTCGGTGAAAACCTTCGGGAACCATAAGGCGACAGGAGTAGAGAAATTAAAAATGAGAGAGTCCGTTTGGTGAAAACTCATAAAGAGCACCATCGGGCGACGGTGAGAAGAGAAATGAGAGAGGACAATAGGTGAAAACCCGCAAAGGGCGCCGTTGGCCGAAAATAAGACATCTCCCGCCACTGAAAGAGTCCTGGAAAGGTTCCCTGGTTTTGAAATGCGAAGCAATGAGTTTACTAGGAGTTGGAAAGATAGTGCGGGTCGGGCATCCAGTCCAAGAAGCATGTCATGTAAGTTTGAAGCCAGTATGCACCCCAGATAAACCCTTCTCTTCCCCTGAAAGGGACGCTTCTACTTAAAATCATCCTCTTGCTCTCTGTTTACTTTTTCTTGAATCCCTTTTGGCTTAACTCTGATTTCGAAACACTTACCAAGAAAATGTGGCAATACTAGTTGTTACAGGGCCCTCCCTCGCAAAAGATAAAGAGAAGGACCCAGCCTCAGTGGATGTGTTAAGCCAATCCTGGCTGGCCAAAATATTGGAAAAGAAATAAAGTTAAAGACAAAGGTCTGAGAAGCAGAATAAAGTATAAGGCCAGAGCCCTACGCGGGCGTGCCATTATGAAATCCTGAGAGTTGAGTCTTGTCGGTTGGAAAGGGATTCATCCTCAAAGCCTTCAAGCAGCAAAGTTCTCAATGGACATGAGGCTGGGATCAAGCAATGGAGATGATCAAGGCCACAAAACCAACCACCATTTCAAACATACAAATTGTTCTTTGTTGAAAGGTGAACCAGGTGTAATTTAGGCAACCATGCAAGAAGCAGGTGCAACCCAAAAGAAAAAAGAAATGTGCAAACACTGAAACATCTTGGCAGCAAGGAACCGATCAAAAGGAAAGTCCCCCCCCCCCCAAATTCTTTCATGTGCTTTACTAAATAAAAAGAAAATACAAAAAGAACAAGAAGGAAAAAGGAAAGATGAAAAGGAGAAAAAATAAAAATCCCAAAAGAAAATTCATGGTAGCATAGGGCCCCGTTCCCTAGATATCCCGGCATAACCCGTGGATCTCCCTGGCATAACCCAAGGAGTGTTTTCTTTCCAAATCTCGGCATAACCCGTGGATCTACCTGGCATAACCCAAGGAGATTTTTCTTTCCAAATCCCGACATAACCTGTGGATCTCTCTGGCATAACCCAAGGAGCTTTTTCTTTCCAAATCCTGGCATAACCCAAGGAGCGTTTTCTTTCAAAATCCCGGCATAACCCGTGGATCTCCCTAGCATAACCCAAGGAGCATTTTCTTTCCAAATCCCAGCATAACCCATGGATCTCCCTGGCATAACCCAAGGAGCTTTTTCTTTCCAAATCCCGGCATAACCCGTAGATCTCCCTAGCATAACCCAAGGAGCGTTTTCTTTCCAAATCCTGGCATAACCCGTGGATCTCCCTAGCATAACCCAAGGAGCATTTTATTTCCAAATACCAGCATAACCCGTGGATCTCCCATGCATAACCCAAAGAGCGTTTTCTTTCCAAATCCCGGCATAACCCGTGGATCTCCCTGGCATAACCCAAGGAGCGTTTTCTTTCCAAATCCCGGCATATCCCATGGATCTCCCTGGCATAACCCAATGAGCTTTTTCTTTCAAAATCCTAGCATATCCCCTGGATCTCCCTTGCATAACCCAATGAGCCTTTTCTTTCGAAATCCCGGCATGACCCGTGGATCTCCTGGCATAACACAAGGAGCGTTTTCATTCCAAATCCCGGCAGAACCGTGGATTTCCCTGGCATAACCCAAGGAGCATTTTCTTTCCAAACCCCAGCATAACCCATGGATCTCTCTAGCATAACCCAAGGAGCATTTTCTTTCCAAATCCCGGCATAACCCGTGGATCTCCCTGGCATAACCCATGGAGCTTTTTCTTTCCAAATCCCGGCATAACCCGTGGATATCCCTGGCATAACCCGTGGATATCCCTGGCATAACCCAAGGAGCTTTTTCTTTTCAAATCCCGGCATAACCCGTGGATCTCCCTGGCATAACCTAAGGAGTGTTTTCTTTCCGAATCCCGGCATAACCCGTGGATCTCCCCGGCATAACCCAAGGAGCATTTTTTTTCCAAATCCCGGCATAACCCGTGGATCCCCCTGGCATAACCCAAGGAGAATTTTCTTTCCAAATTCCGGCATAACCCGTGGATCTACCTGGCACAACCCATGGAGCTTTTTCTTTCCAAATCCCGGCATAACCCGTGGATCTCCCTGGCATAACCCAAGGAGAGTTTTCTTTCCAAATCCTGACATAACCCGTGGATCTCCCTGACATAACCCAAGGAGCATTTTCTTTTCAAATCTCGGCATAATCCACCCAAGGGGCATTTTCTTTCCAAATCCCGGCATAACCCGTGGATCTCCCTAGCATAACCCAATGAGCATTTTCTTTCCAAATCCTGGCATAACCTGAGAATCTCCCTAGAATAACCTAAGGAGATTTTTCGTTCCAAATCCCAGCATAACCCGTGGATCTCCCAAGCATAACCCAAGGAGCTTTTTTTTTCTTTATTTCCGTCCCGACATAACCTTGAGGACCCCTTTTCTTTTCCGGCATAACCTTGTCATTTCCTAGCATAACCTGGATTCATTCACAAGGATACACAATCCTGATTTGATCGCTTAGATATGTGTCACAACTAACTCACAAAATTTTCCTAGTGAAAACTGGGGCATAAAATTTCGTTCGTTTGTTTGTTTTGGTATCTTAAGCAGGTTGACATCGAGGCACAGAGTTTTGAGATGACCTATGTAATGAGTCTCAACTCAGAATAAGGAAAATAAGAAAAGAACAAAAAGAAATGAATTAAAATGTTGAAGCGAACAAAGGCGCGGACTGCTCAAAATCTGATTGACGTCACAAGCTCCGCCAATCTTGTTTTAATCCAATGCTGCAGAAAGAAACAAACACCTACAAATTGCAAGCATCAAAATTCAGATCGTAGTCCACAGCAAAATTAGCTAAGACTCAAGATCAAGTCGCAAGGAAATTATAGATAGGAATCTTGTAACTCATAGTTGGTAGACATAGCTAGCTTAGCTTTGATTTTTCTTTTGGTGTAATAAGGAGGTCAGCAAGCAGTAGTAGCAACAACAACAGTGAAATTACAGCTTCTGGTAGTCCCAGCTACCGACACTCAAGAACTACACTGACCTGATTCCTTTATAGCCAAGGATATGTAGGCAACCTTTGAAGCAGGGTTCGGTCAGACGGTTTGCAAACAATGTTTCTTATGGAGTGCTAAGCAGGCAAAAATCTCTCATGATTGCTCAATTATCTTTGCCCGAAAACTCTTCGTGTCTCCGAGTATAGAGGGGCAGCTGTGAGCATGTGATTTTTGCCTCACTTAACTGACTCCTACAAATTCATTAGAATTAGGATTTTTCTCTCATTATTTGAATTTAGGGAATTAATTGCATGAGTTTTTGTGTTTTGATTACATGTTTGTGTGTGTTTTTATTAATAAAATTCAAAAAAAAAAAATACAAAATAGCATTAAAGTTCCAATTTTGGCATTTTTAATTAGTAAATCAATAATACAAAAAATAAAGAAAACAAAAAAAAAATTCTTTGCATTTCTATTTTTTAATTTGCCATAGTTTGTCTTTAAATTAGGAATTAGTTTATGTAGGAATTAATTAGTATATTTTGGAGTTAATTCAGGTCCTTATTTTTAATCTTGCATTTAATAAAAATAAAAATTAATAATAATAATAATAAATAAATAAAATACAAAAGAAAAGAAGGAAACAAATAAAAAGAATAGAAATTAAGAAAAGGAAGCAGGCCATCAATTTTGGGCCAATTTTTTGTCATAATTCAAGCCCAAACCCCTCAAAACACCGGATCAAAATCGAGCCCAATTGAAGTCAACTCGGTCCATCTCCCTTGACTCATCAAACGACACCGTATGGTCGGGTTTTAATCCTGGCCGTCGAGGTTTGTAGATCCAACGGCCAGGAACTAGGGGTTCACTAATTATAAAATTGTCCTAACCTACCCTACCCCCCCCCATTTCGATCTCCTTCATTCCCATAATCCTTCAGAGACCTCGATATAACGCCGCTGTGCACCGCCGCCGAAAATCGCCCACGGCGGCAGCAGAGCTCCAATCCCGTCCAAATTAACACCCCTGAACCTCCTCTACCTCCTCTTCCCAAATCCATCCATGGTTTCCTTCGAATCCCCACCGAAATCTTTGAATATTAAATCGAAATTTTGGCCAAAACACAAAGTAGTCAAAAATTCACCAAAGTTACACCATATGTTCTCCTCAAGGCCCTTTTTCCATACCCCAGATCATTTTCCTTCGAATCCGAGCCGAGCTTCTCGAATATTGAGTTGAAGTTCTGACCCAGAACCCTAAGCCTTCCCAAAAGCCCCAAAATCACACCCCCAAACCTTCCTCGACTTCCTTATTCCGAATTTCAAGCCGGAATCCGTCGAATCCAAGTGAAATCCCGCTAATCTTGAATTTAGGGTTCGAAGAACCCTAATCCGTGTAGGCATTCAAGATGGTCCAAATCAGTAAGTTTTTATTCTTGTTTTTATTATTTCTTCATCCTCATGAGTTTTTGATTTAGTTTGTGCTCTTGTTGATAGTTAATCTTTTTTTAATTTCTGTGTTGTTTTGATTCTTTTTTAGTTTAGTTTAATCCTAATCTGATTGTTTGTTTGTTTCTGTTAGTTTAAATATTTAGGTGTTAGTTTAGTTTCGATTAGTTTAAGCGTCTAATTGTTAGTTTAGGTGGATTTTTGTTAGTTTTGCTTTGATTTTTGATGTTTTTTTTTTCAGTAATAATTTGTTCGTTTGTTAATATTAGTTGTGATTTGAGTCATTTAAAATTAGGGTTAATCATATTCATGGGTTTAGTTTAAGTTTTGATGTTCTGCTTAAATTTTCTTCAGGCTTCATTTATGATTTAAGATTGTTCTATTAGTTTAATTTTGTGTTTCGAATCAGTAGTTGTTCAGTAATTGTTCGAATTAGTTTGGGTCTTGTTGATGCATGATTTTGATTAGTAATTGTTCTTTATGTTCATTAGTTGTTTTAAAGTAAGTGTTAGGATTAGTTTTAGGTGATTGGATATAGCTGAATATTTCAACTCTTTTCTTAACTAGAGTTAACTTTAACTAGGGTAAAAGAGCTTGAAGCTTTAGGTTAGTAATTTCAAAACAAATTCAGCGGTAATCTAGGTACTTAAAATTGGTTAGAATATTGTAGATAAAGCTAGAATTCCCTAGACCCTTATAGATTAGCGCCTTAGTTTAAATTTCAGCAATTTTAGTGTAGTGACTTGAGTAACAAGTCAGAAAATAAGGGATAAATAAGTAAAACTGAAAAATTAAAAGAGGGACTAGGGGTGTAAATGAAAATTTGAAATTTCCCCTTAGCTTTGCCTATAAAAGGCAGTCATTACTTCCTTGTTTCACAAGTTTGACAGATCTGAAAATTTCTCTCAAAATTTCTCTCAAAATTTCTCAACAAATTTCAAATCTGAAATTTGAATTTCAAATTCGAAAAAACCTTCTAAAACCAAAACAAAAAGGAAAACAACAGAAAAGCTTAAAAAAAAGAGTACTGTTGCATTGATTTTTCTAGATTGATTACCAGTTTAGCTGAATTCAAATTCCTAGCTCACTTAAGGTTCAAAAATTGCTTGAATTATCGAGTTTTGATTAGTATTTGAGGTTTAGAGCTCCTAGAGTTAGTTTTAAACTAGAATCTAGTTTGTTTGACTGGTTTATTTTGGTTGATTACGGGTCGTGACTATTAGATTTTGTTTGCATAATAGTCCTGGGTTTTGACCTGGTTTCTGAGTTTGCTGCTTGTTAGTCTGTTGCTGTACTGCTGCTGATTTCCTGCTTCTCCTCTACTTCATTATCTTCCAGGTACACATTTGAACTCGAATTAATGTAGCTTTGAGATGGAAATGAAATGAAAATGCTCACATGTTTGCTCATTGAACTGTGCCTGTTTGGACTGTTAGTTAATGATAGTTAAATAGATGCTAGATGTAATTGTTAGTATAGTTTAACTTTGATTTGTATTTGCACAAACTCTGGACGGTATAATTGGACCGAATGACTGAACTGTATGAGTTTCCACGACTGATAATTTTGTCTGATATTAGCTTTAGCAAAACATAGCTTAGTCTTGTGCATTAGTTAAATTTTTAGTCGAAAAACTGTTATGATATATGAAACTGATCCTGAAACCATGAACATGCTTCTGTGATTGATAATCAAATATTTAAATGGTCATGGAAGTTAGTAAGAATATTAGTTCTAGTATGTTTGGGTCTGTTGGTTTAGATGTGGGATTAAAATCAAGCTTCAGCATGTTGATTCACCAAAATGAGAAAAGTCACATTTCAATAAAATAAGGATCCAGAATTTGATGTTAAGCATTTCAATTTTTGCCTTTAAAATTCAAATTGTACAACCATCTGTCACGACCCCAACCCGGTCATGATGGCGCCCAACACACTACTAGGCAAGCCCGACCATTTATCAACACTTAACCCAATTAATAAGACAGATGTGGTTAAATAAGACAGAGAATCAGTAGACCATTTAAGTCAAAGATCAGGAAATACTGAAGAAATGCAGAAGTTTAACAAAATACAGAATATAGCCCAACATGGACCCGGTGTCAGGAACATGAGCCTCTAAATACAGAGTTTTCATCCTAATACAAATCTGTCTAGAAGCTGAAAATACAGAATATAAAGATAGGGATATAAGTGAGAATCTACGGCTGCGAACACCATGCAGCTACCTCGAATACTCCGGAGAATGCTAGCTCTGCTGACCAACTGGGTCTACTCTGTGTGAGAAGAACCTGGATCTGCAAACAAGGTACAGGGAGTAAAGTGAGTACTCCGACCAGTGAGTAATAAGCATAAATACAGTCCGAAGGTAAGAAACCACAAAAAATGCACAAAGTACTCTATATCTAGCAGTTTAATTCGACATCAGTGAAAACAGTAAACAACATGTAATACAGTTAAGGGATAATGCATGAAAAGATGAAACACATATATAATGGTACACACTAGTACCTGCTACGGCGTGCAGCCCGCTCCATTTATTTATCGTTGACGACGCTCACTGGGGTGTGTACAGACTCCGGAGGAGCTCCTACAGCCCAAGCACAATATCAGCCATCTCGTGGCAATAAATAGGCTCTCGGCCTCAATACCAACATATCATTGCTACGGCGTACAACCCGATCCATATCAGAGGAGAAAAACATCCTCACTATCGGTTCCTCGACCCATCTCAGTCAAACAATTGCACAGCCACTCGAGCATAACGTACTGTAGGGATCTCAGCCCATTTGTTCATTTCATTTATATATCATGTTCAAGTTACAGTTCTTATCATATTGTTTTAACAGTTGAAAACATGACTGAGGGCATAGTTTATGCAAACAAGTGAGGAAAACACATAAAGATCCTCTAAGGATTCTACAAGTCGCACAAGGCCCCAAACACGGCAATAAGCCCAATTCTCAATAATAACTTATGCGTATCAATTGCCAATATCATAGAAATAACACTCAGGATGGACCAAGTCACAGTCCTCAATAGTAAATGACCTCGCAATCGTCATGGAATGCGTGTCACGCCTCAATATAGAGTTACGATGTGAAAGTCCGGGGTTTCAAACCATCAGAGAAGCATTTACATCTATTACAAACCTCAAGCCGGCCAAAGACTAGCTCGTAATGCCCTTTCCTCTCGAATCAACCTCCTCGCGCGTCGAATCTGACCAAAATCACAATGAATACATTACAATAGGCTAAGAGAATATAACCGAATCAAAAAAACTCGAAAAATATCGAAAATCACAAAATTTGCAAAATTTGAGCCCCGGGCCCACTTCTCGAAAATTAGAAAGTCTTACCCCAAAATGTTCCTTAACTCGCCGCGAGTCTATACATATCAAATTTACAAGAATCAGAGTCCATTTGACCCCTCAAATCCCTAGTTTACACTCTCTTAAATTTCAAGCTCTAACCTCTATTTTTAACCTTTAATTCCTTGGGTTTTCAGTGTTAATCCATGTTTCTACACCATAATATCGTAATCTAAGTCCAAAAATCCATACCTGATGAAAGCCCTCGAAACCCTCTTCAAAATCAACCAAAATCCCTCTTAGTTCGAAGTCCAAAATGTTTGTTCTCTTTCAAATTCGCGAGAACACTGTTCATTTAACTCTGCCCAGATTTCTGCTTATGCGGTCCTGCCACCGCTCCTGCGGCTCCCACTCTTGCTGTCTTCCTGCCGCTTCTACGATTTAACTTAAGTCACCCAACACCTCTTCTGCGGTCCAAAACCGCTTCTGCGGTCCAAAACTGCTTCTGCGTTGACCGCTTATGCGGATTCCCTTCCGCTTCTGCGGAAAAATGCCAAAACCCCAGAAACCACCTCTGCGACCTTCCCCCCGCATCTGCGGAACCGTTTCTGCGGTCCCCTTTCTGCAGATGCGGAAATACCAAGTACAACAACCTCAAGACATGCCACAACTCCAAAACTCTTCGTTTAACCATCCGAACTCATCCTGAGGCCCCCGAGACCTCAACCAAAAACATAGATGTTTTATTCAAACTTGCTCGAGTCATCAAAATGCTACTGTTAACATCAAAACCATCAATTTCATCAAATCAAAGCCTAAGTTTAACCAAAACTTCCAAAACTCGCATTCGATCAAAAAACCGACCTAAACACCTTCGAATCAACTAAAATTTTGCGCGCACATCCTAAATCACCTAACGAAGCTACTGCAACTCTCGAAATTCCATTCCGACCCTCAGATCAAGATTCCGCCTACCGACCAGATTTTGCCAAAATCCTAACTTCGCCAAAATAGGCTAACTTCTATATCGAACCTCCAAAATCTCTTCTGATTGCTCCCCTAAGCCTAAAATCATCCCTCCAAGCTAACCGAATCATCGGAAATCAATTCTGAGCCCTCTAACTCAGAATTAAACATCCGGTTGACTTTTCCAAACCAAACCTTCCTTAAAGAGACTATATGTCCCATTTCCTACCAAACTCCAACCGAACCAACTCAAACTCACCAAACGCATATAATGAAACATGAAGAAGTATAAAACGGGGAAAACAGGATGGAAACACATGAGACGACGGATCAGGTCATCACACCATCCTCTTGAACGGTTTTGAGCACTGAATTAGTAAAATGTGAGTGTTAACAAAATGATTTGGGAAGGCTGTAGTATTGTAGATTTATTGCAACTTGAACTGCGTCTCTGGGCTCAAACGCAGGCCCCAAACGACTTTTGATCAGCTTCATAGCTAAAATTCGCATGAGATATCCCCAGGCCTGGTCCTTTCAATAACAGGCCAATTGCAAAATCAATAGGAGATTTGGGCTCCTTTGAGAGCCCAAACGTGTCTGTCTTTGCCCAAACCAGCCTTAGGCTTGACTCCAAGTGAGGCCCAGTACAAGGCAGCCCTTTCTTAAAGGTTGATGCTCTTTCCTCAAGTCTGGGCTGCGTTCACGAGGCCTAAATGCCAAGGGCTTAATCTTTTTTGCAAATTACTGGTTAAATTTAAATATAAGTGTTGGCCTTCCAGTTGGGTAGCACACTTGAATTAAGAGGTTCTCCTTTTGTTTGAGTATGAACTTGAACTTGAGGCCCAAATGTTAATTAATTAGGCTCTTTTAGAGATAAATTAAATAGAAAATTGTAGTTTGCTTTAGGTTGACCTTTAAATAATAAATGAGGTGCGCCCCACCAAACAAAAATGTATAAATTGCAGGGACCTCTAAATGCTTATATTAAAATACTTAGAATTCGGAATATGCCGTTTAGCGAATTTCACGGCCTCCCGCAAAGTTAATAACACATTAGTCACTTTAGGCGCGTTTTAAATAATTTTACCCTCTTAAATACGGGTGTGCATTTTATGCAACCCAAATCCAAATCCTAAAACGTTGTATAAAAATGTGTCGAGGATCTGGGTGCATTTCATGTGACGTGATCCAAAAACACGTTTTTAAACGACGTTCACTTTCTTAAATTTTTTAATTAAAGTGGTAAATAATCTTTAAAACTTCACTATAGGATAACACGTTTTAAAATCAGATTTTAGCCATCTATAACAATTTAAGCGACCGTGCTAGAACCACGGGATCCGAGGGTGCCTAACACCTTCCCTTGGGTCAACAGAACTCCTTATTCAGAATTTCTTGTTCGCAGACTCCATTCGGGAAGTCGAAGTTTTCCTCGGTTCGGGATTCAAGATAAACTGGTGACTTGGGACACCAAAAGCCAAACCTATCCCAAGTGGTGACTCTAAATAAATAATCCCGATCTGAATAATATCACTTTAAATGGAAAAACTTCATTGTACATTATCTTTCGGGGTAGGTGTGTAAAAAGGAGGTGTGACAGCTCTGGCGACTCTGCTGGGCAAATGAACCCAGAATTTCGATTCAGGGGAATTCGAGCTTAGTATAATTGTTATATTTGGCTTTATCTGATTTTCGTACATGTTTCATGCTATATGTGCTAAATGTTTACCGCTTTGATATTTCGTGAACTGTATATAAACTGTTACGAAACACACCCTCTCTTTGAGTCCTCTAAATTATGAAGAAGGGTGCACTTCGTGTGACTTCTTTTATGTCTAGAGTCCAATCCCATTTTAGAACGAGGTTCGGATAAGTTGCTAAGCCGGCAGAGCTTATGTATTCCTTGTATGTTGCGCCCCCTCGGCTCGAGTTGTCCGCTCGGGTAAGCCAGGTCTAGAACAATAAACCCACGGCTTAAACCTAGTATATCAAAGCCTCATACCGGATCCCTAATAGGAACGTTTGTTTTCATCATGTGCATTTGACCGTAGGGACTCAACACAGGGGTTGGGTCCGTTAGGACAGGTAACCTGATATGAAAAGACCATCCTGATGCATCTTATGTGATACTTGTGCAATTATTTGCTCGGCTTTGCATGTTTACCGACTTATATATAATGAGAGAAAATTGAGAAAAATAGCAGTGTTAGGACTAAATGAGGGTGACCATTTGTTTTGAAAAACTCAATACCTAAATAGTACCGAAATGTTGCCGATTATTTGAGAAAAATATTTGAAAATGAAAATTGTTGTTCAAAAATATATATTTGATTTTGGCAATTTTGCCCAAACTACGATGGTTTGATTCTCACCAGATGTGAGATACGTAGGCAACCCTCATCGGGTCCAACCTTCCTTTATCAAAAATAGCCAAAAATGTCAAAATTTTAATGTTCGTCATAAATAAGTCGGGTGATGCCATTCTTGTTAAAATAAGCCGAATGTCCCCAAAAGGACGTCGAAAGGCTGTTTTTGCAAGAACAAGCCACCCTGAGTCATTTTAAATGGTTTGCGAGCACAACCTTAAAATCTTCTTCCTCAAAATCCCGAAAGGTCGTATCCGTGAAACCAGGTCTTTGTTTTACTTTAAATATTTTTTTTTGAAAATAGTCGGCTTTATCAAAACGAGTCATTAAATCACCTTAATAAATGTGCAGGATGAGCACGACTGAAAATGAACCCTTCACGGCACTTAAAGAGATCCCTTTGCAGCTCCAAATGTAGTTGAATGATTTAGGAGCGGGTAGCAGAAAAGCGTTGATAAAAGTTCTGGGTGGCCTCGTCGGTTTATTAAATGTCAAGCCGAGGTTGGATGTTATTGAGGCATTAATACCTTTCTGGGACCCTACTCGCAATGTATTTCGGTTTTCTTACTTTGAGCTTACGCCCACTTTGGAGGAAATTGCGGGTTATGCGGGTCTCAACGCAAATTTCAGAACTCGGTACCCTTTGGCACCAAGGTCGATAACTCCACACAGATTCCTGGACTCACTAAGTATCAGTCGGAATATTCAGGAAGGGAAGTTAGCGGAGGGGTATTGCACATTTCAGTTTTTGTATCATCGATATGGTAACCCCTGAGGCTTTGAAGAGCCCAACCTTGGTTTGACCCACGCTGGAAACAAAGACAAATGGGAGGCCAGACGAGGTCTAGCTTTCATTGTAGCTATCATGGGAGTTGTGGTTTACCCTCGGAAAGACAATCACATAGAGATCGGCCCTGCTGAGATATTAGATGTTGCAACCAAGAGAGCCAACAACACGGTAGTTCCTCTGATCGTAGCTGAAATTTATCGAGCCTTAACTATATGCCGAGAAGGGGGGAAGTTATTTCAGGGTTGCAATCTGTTGTTGCAGTTGTGGATGCAAGAGCACTTTTGCCATCGGATTGGATACATGAATTACGGGTTGACTGGGTTGAGCTGTATCGAAGAATTTGGGACTCGGGTAACAAGCATTGAGTTCCATGAAGGTACGGAGGCTTGGCTATCGCATTTGAGATCGTTGACGGCTGATAAAACTGAGTGGACCCTCGGTTGGCTTCCTGCTACAGAAGCAATATACACTTCGGCTGAAGTTCCTTACATCCTCTTGATGGTAGTTCGGAGCATCCAACCTTATGCTCCGAACAGGGTTTTGCGTCAACTGGGAAGGTTTCAAACTATTCACAATGACGAGGATTTGAGTAAGCATGTCATTGAACTAGGCCCAAAAGCTGTCTTCCCAGAAGAGAAAATTCGTGAAATATGGAATGAGTGTAGGTTCCTCGAACCTAAAACCATAGTGCGAGATCGGGCCAGGGGCGAATTAGACCCGAAATATATGATCTGGTTTGGCAAGAGATTCCAAATCCTTGAAAGGCCTGCCAAGAGACCACACATCCAACAATTTACGGATGAGCCCCAAGTACAGTGGGGTTGGTTAGAAAAAGAAAGGGAATACAAGGCCCACATAGGAGCATTGGAAAAATAGGTTCAGGATCTCCGGTTCGAAAACAGCTTGCAAGCGGCAGACGACGAAGGGGATAAAAAGAAATTGACCTAAGAAAATGAAGCCCTTAAGGCTCAAATTCGATAGATGAGAATAGATACCGACAACTAACAGAGAAGTCGGGCTGATGAAAGGTTGATAAGTGGGTTGAAAAAGAAAATCATTGAGTGTCAGGAAGATCTGGAAAAGTCTGAGGGTAATGTGGCAAGACTCTGAGCACAATGGGCAAAGAAAGCGGAAGAGCGCACACAGTTCGTACAACAGATGAAGAGAGATTATGAAAAGACCATTGTTAATTTGAGAAGGAAAATGACCACCCTCGAGAATGAGGAAGCTAAACAAGCCAAAGCTTTTGAAGCCGACAGTGAACACTGCTATGACTTAATGGCCCTAATGGAAGAAGAAATACAGCAGTTACAGAGTCACCATCTTCATGACTCTCAGGCTTTGAAAGCTAGAAGTAATCAGATAGAGCGCCTGCCCCTAGAAAAAGGCCGAACCATAGAGAGGATTCTGACCATTACTCATGCCATCGCTAGGAAATGTCGAGTGTGCGAGAACATAACCCGTACCACCTTCTTTTCGGCAGTAATGATATTTGTCAAGCAGATAATGAATGAACTGGAGCAACTGCAAAGGGGTCTTGCACCAAGGCCCGCGGTGAGGCCGAAGATTCCCCGCGGGCCCCAGTATTTGAAGCTTTAATGTATTCGTAGTTTAAGTCTGCATTTCCTTTTTCTTTAGAGTCTGTCATCTGTTGGAGTTTGTATTTACTTTTCGCATTAGATTCTGTTTGTGGTTCCTGAGTCTGTATTTTGTTTCGAGTCTGTTGTCTTCCTTTCCAAGAAAATGATTAGTTTTGTAATAGAGTGTTTTATTAATGAAAATTGAAAATTCCCAAAAATTGTTTCTTTATGTTTCACACTTATTTTCACGAACTACGCTTGGTCTGATTCATGCGGGGTCATGATACATAGGCAATCTTCATCAGATTCGACTGTAACCCTAAGAGGAAAAGCAAAAAAAGAGGAAAGAAAATAAAAGAAAAACAAAAGAAGCAGAAGAGCGGAAAAACAAAAGAAGGAAAACTCATGGCAAAGAAGTCAAAATGAGAAAAAAAGAATGAAAAGAAATGAGAAAATAAAATAAGAACATCAAGGAAAGGAAAGCCGGGATGACGCATGCAACCGTTGCAAAACATGTAGAAACTCATTTAACTGTATAGGTGCATCACACCCCAATGTGCGATTACCTATCCGTTATTTGTCTCAAACTAACCGTTTGCTTCTGTCAATTCCAGTTAGATTTATAGAAACAAGTGGTTGGTTTTTTGGTAAACTGGCTTCGCACCACTACTTTACCAGATCTAAAGGAAGTATGAAAATGTCGTCAGAAATGGCTCTACCAGCAATTCCTATTTCGGAAGATAGCCCACTCTCGGGCGTCCCGGCCTCAGAGTTCGCAGCGGCCGAAGAAAATAGAATCTTACGTCTGAGGGTAATGGAGATGTGGGACGCATGGACAAACGGAAAGGAACCCCCGAGTGCCATCCCTGGATTCCCCGAACTATTCCCAAGACCAATGGGTACCTCTAACGTTCCCATCAGCCATCCAAACGTCCCGTTGGGACAACCTACTATATTTGCTCATTTTGTGGGAGCAACTTTTGAGGTTTACACCCAGGCATTCCCGGGACTGCTCCTAATATCTTTAATGCCCTACCATGCTCCCTCATGTGTACTTGCCCTCGGGTTTAAAGAATATGCAAGGGTTGAGTGGGAAAAAAAGTATTTCTTATACAGATATGTGCATGTTCCCTCATGTGCACTTGCCCTCGGGTTTCAAAATGCCAAAGTTCAAAAAGTATGACGGGCATGGAGATCCCATTGCTCACTTGAAAAAGTACTGTAATCAACTGCGTGGGGCCGGCGGAAAAGGAGAGTTGTTGATGGCTTATTTCGAAGAGAGCTTAATAGGCATTGCCTCTGAATGGTACATGGACCAAGATGTCTCACGATGGCACATTTGGGACGATCTTGCCGGAGATTTTGTAAGCCAATTTCAATATAACATTGACATCGCACCAGAACAAAATTCCCTAACTAATTTGAAGAAGAAGTCCTCAGAAAGCTTCAGAGAATATGCTGTTAAATGCCGTGAATATGTATCGAGAGTGAAACCTCCCATGGATGAAATAGAAATGGTCACTATCTTCCTTTAGGCCCAAGAACCCGATTACTTCCAAAACATGATGTCGGCCATGGGCAAGCCCTTTGCAGAGGCCATCAAAATTGGTGAAATGGTAGAGAACAGTTTGAAAACAGGCAGGATTTTGAGTCAGTCGGCCATCAGATCAACCTCCCAAGCCATCCAAGGTGGGTCTAGATGAATGTCCAATGGTAAAAAGAAAGAGGAAACGATTATGGAAGCATCAGGGGGGAGAAGATACCGAGCTCTTAAACCTGTATTTTCCGAAAGAACCCCTCATCACTACTATCCTCATTCCGATATGGTCTATGCTCCCCCGCCTTATGCGGTCATGAACGCTCAACCCTTTTCCCGACTGCAATTACAGGCCAACAGAAATCAACCTCCATTCCAAAGAAATCAGCCTCCTCACCAGAACCACTATAATCCCCGACCTCCCCAGAATAACTTTCGTCCTTGGAAACCACACAGGAGACCAAACTTTACACCAATCGGTGAACCCTACTCCAGCCTGTTCCCTAAGCTTGTCCAAATGAATTTGCTGCAACCCATACCCCAAAAGGCAAAACCCAAAATCACCATCCTATCAGCGGGGCGTCCGATGTGCTTATCACTCAGGAGCTGAGGGACATAGTACAGATAACTGTTGGACATTGAAGAAAGCAGTGGAAGATTTAATATAATAAGGAAAGGTAGTGCTGAGATATGAGGAAGTCCCAAATGTGACCAATAATCCGTTGCCCGCTCACAATAACGGGCCAGTAATTGGGATGATTTGTGAAGACAGGGAGTTTGATCCAGCTTTGAAAGCTATAATTACTATTTCCAATGCAGAAAGGAAGCCCAAGGCAGACCCAAAGCAAGATAAAGGGGAAAATAAAAATAAAATTGTCAAGACTGAACCTGAGAAGAAGGTTGAAACAAAAGCATAGACGGTGCCTCCTAAAAATGGAATTCTCTATGTTCCGCGAGGTTGCCAAGAAAACTCACTGGTTGTGAGCACTCCAAAGAAGTTTGAAGTGAGAAAGAGACCGCAAATGTATGTACCAAAAGGAGCTTATGTGGTACGGGGGACAACTAAACCGCCTCGCCTGAGTGAGCCAGTGGTTATTGGACGCGTACCATAAAAGCCAATGACAGACCCTTCTACGGTGCCATGGAACTATCAGCAGACAGTGGTTACATACAAGGGGTAAAGAAATCTCGGGAGAACTGCTAGGAAATACCTTCACTGAGAAATATTCAAATATGCAGGAGGTAAACAATGCCACACGAAAGCGCTTTCCATCCAAGAAGCCTGTGAATGCTGAGGAAGTAGAGGTTTTCTTCCAGAAAATGAAGATGCCTGATTATAAAGTGGTTGATCAGTTGAGAAAGTATCCTGAACAGGTGTCCATGATGTCTTTGTTAATGAAGTCTTCCGAACATCCGAAGATCTTAATGAAAACTCTGAACGAGGCATATGTACCAGCTGAAACTTCGATCGAACAACTCGAAATAATGGCAGAAAGGTTCTTCGTCGTCAATCAAATCTCCTTTAGTAAAAATGACTTGCCTCCGGAGGAGCGGCTTACAACAATGCCTTACATCTGACTGTTAAATGTGAAGGTTACTATGTCAAGCGAGTTATGGTGGATGGAGGCTCGGGTGTTGACATTTTCCCACTCTCTACATTGCAGAGAATAGAAATCGGGACTGGAAAGATTCGTCCCAATAACGTCTGTGTAAGAGCCTTTGATGGCGTTAAAAGGGATACCATCGGAGAAATAGATCTGATCTTAACTATAGGCCTGGTGGATTTCGAGGTGACTTTCCAAGTATTGGACATGGATATATCTTACAATTTTCTTCTGGGAAGGCCCTGAATCCATACTGCGAGAGATGTACTCTCCACCCTCCACCAAATGGTGAAATTCGAGTATGAAGATCAGGAAATTGTGGTCCACAGAGAAGACGAGCATTCCAGTTATCGGGACCCATCTATCCCATGTTTGGAGGCGAGGGAGGGAAGTGAACATATTGTTTATCAAGCTTTTGAAATTGTATTGGCGGATCAGTATGAGGAAGGGAGCCCTTGCCCCTAACCTTTCATATCCAATGTTTCGATCATGGTGGCAAAGGAGATGATCAAACACGGTTTCAAGCCAAGAAAAGGATCGGAAAAAGCGCTACAAGGGATATCAGAGCCAATAACCTTACCCACAGTAGAAAAGTTCTTCGGGATAGGTTTCCACCCTACCCGAGATGATGAAAAATGGGCAGATGAGAGAAAGAAGGAAGGATGGGTCTTGCCACAGCCATTTGAGACCTTTTTCAGGCCGAAATACAGTGAGAAAGAAGATGATGAGGCCTTCACGGCCGAAGAAATTGAAGAAATATGTGAGACAATGAGAAAGATACTCTATGAAACCCACATAGTTCAGCTGGGAGAAGGCACAAGCACCGCTGAGGTGCTGTATATGGGGCCATATGCTAAACTTCAAAACTGGAAGGCTACGCCATTCCCAATCAGGTGGGAGTCCGGGTAGACTTGTCCTACTACTTTTTCTGTATTACGAGTTATCCCAGGGTGTAACTCGGGTGTTTTCTTTAGTTTCCTATCTTTAAATTCTTGAATGTAGACCCTGTTATCTTCCCAATTCCAAGAAATGAAGTCAATATTTCATCGTTTATTTTCTTCTTTATTTTTTCTGATTTTGCTATTTTTCGCTTTTATTTCTTCTTTTTAGTTGTAATAATGTGGCTTTAAATAACATGACATGCTTGTGGACTTTACGCCCAGATCCAAACACGCTATCTAACTGTGAAATAATGAACCAATAACCGGAATATGATGAAGAAGAGGCTTTTAAGGAAATAAATTGGGAACTGGAACAATGTGAGAATAAACCTAAGCCAAATTTGAATGATACTGAACCGGTTAACTTGGGAACCTCTGAAGAAATCCGGGAAACAAAAATAAGCATTCACACTGATGAGAAAATGCGGGATACAATAATTCAACTCTTGTTTGAGTTTAAAGATGTGTTTGCTTGGTCGTATGATGACATGCCATGATTGAGTGTTTCGATCTAGTGGTGCATAAATTGCCAATTTACCCCGATTGTCCTCCAGTTCAGCAAAAGCAAAGAAAGTTTAAGACTGATATTAGTGATAAGATCAAAGAAGAAATCACAAAACAGCTGAAAGTAGGGGTAATCCGAGTGGTCCAATATACTACATGGCTGGCCAACATAGTTCCTGTGCCAAAGAAAGATGGGAAAACCCGAGTGTGTGTAGATTACCGTGATTTGAATAGGGCAACTCCCAAAGACAATTTCCCTTTGCCCAATATCCACATCCTTGTTGATAACTGCGCCTAACATGAGATATAGTCCTTCTTGGATTGTTATGCAGGATATCACCAGGTGTTAATGGATGACGAAGACGCCGAGAAGACAGTCTTCACTACACCCTATGGCACTTACTGTTATCGGGTTATGAAATTTGGTCTGAAGAACGCCGAAGCAACCTATATGAGAGCCATGACTACCATCTTTCATGATATGATGCATCAGGAGATAGAGGTGTATGTGGACGACGTGATCATCCAGTCCAGAACCCATGACGATCATGTTCGAGACCTGAGGAAATATTTCGAGAGGTTGCGAAAGTATAATTTGAAGCTGAATCCGGTTAAATGCACCTTTGGAGTCCCATCAGGCAAACTTCTGGGCTTCATAGTCAACAGAAGAGGCATCGAGTTAGATCCAACAAATATAAAGGCTATTCGAGATCTACCTCCTCCAAGAACTAAGAAAGACATGATGAGTTTATTGGGCAGGTTAAAATATATCAGTCGGTTCATTGCGCAACTGACTACCACATATGAGCCTATATTCAAGCTACTGAAGAAAGATGCAGCTATCAAATGGACATCTGAGTGTCAAGAGGCCTTCGACAAGATCAAGGAATATCTGTCAAATCCTCCAGTTTTGGTCCCACCCGAGCCAGGGAGACCTATTTTCTTGTATCTGATGGTCTTAGAAAATTCTTTTGGTTGTGTCCTCGGGCAGCACGATGTAACTGGAAAGAAAGAGCAGGCGATCTATTACTTGAGCAAGAAGTTCACCAGTTATGAAGTTAAATACACTTTGTTGGAGAGAACATGTTGTGCTTTGACGTGGGTCACTGAAAAGTTGAGGCATTATCTTCAAGCCCACACTACCTACCTCATAACTAGGTTGGATCCTTTGGAGTACATATTCCAGAAACCAATGCCCACTGGGAGACTAGCAAAATGGCAAATCTTGCTTACCGAGTTTGACATAGTCTATGTCACTCGTACGGTAATGAAAGCTCATGCGTTGGCAGATCATTTGGCTGAAAACCCGCTTGATGAGGAATACCAACCATTGAGCACTTACTTTCCATATGAAGAGGTAAACTCAATAGAAGTAGTCCCCGAGGACACTCATGCATGGAAAATGTTCTTCGATGGGGCAGTAAACTCCAAAGGTGTAGGAATTGGGGCAATCTTGATCTCACCCACCGGTCAGCACTATCCGGCTACAGCCAGGCTCCGATTCTTTTGCACAAACAATACTGCTGAATATGAAGCATGCATCATGGGAATGAATATGGAAATCGACCAAGATGTTGAAGATTTATTGATCATGGGGGATTCAGATTTGATTATCCGGCAGGCCCGAGGAGAATGGGAAACCCGAGATGTTAAGCTTATTCCCTATCGGCAGCATGTGGAGGATCTCGACAAGCAATTCAAATTGATAGAGTTTAGGTACATCCCTCGGTGTCACAATGAACTAGCTGATGCACTTGCAACTCTAGCTTCGATGTTGCCTTATCCAGGCAATGCCCACATTGATCCCTTGGAAATCAAAATTAGGGATAGACATGGTTACTGTAATGCAGTCGAGGCGGGACTAAATATCCAGCCATAATACCATGACATTAAGAGGTTCTTGAAAATGTAAAAATACCACGAACATGCTACTGGCGATCAAAAGAGAACCATCAGGCGACATGCAAGTGGTTTCTTCTGGAGTGGTGATGTCTTGTATAAAAGGACCCCCGATCTCAACTTGTTAAGATGTGTTGACATTGAGGAAGCTGGAAGAATTATGCATGAAGTGCACGCAGGAGTGTGCGGACCTCATACGAACCGGTATGTTCTGGCAAAGAAAATCCTTCGAGCAGGGTATTATTGGACAACCATGGAGAAAGATTGCTTCAGCTTTGTCCGGAAATGTCATCAGTGCCAGGTGCATGGTGATCTGATTCACACACCTCCAATAGAACTACATCCTATGTCAGCACCTTGGCCTTTTGTCGCTTGGGGCATGGACGTTATTGGTCCGATTGAGTCGAAAGCTTCAAATGGGCACAGATTCATATTGGTCGCTATTGATTACTTCACGAAGTGGGTCGACGCTATCACTATCAAAACAGTCACTAAAAAGGCTGTAGTGGATTTTGTACACTCAAACCTTATTTGTCGTTTTGGCATTCTTGCAACCATCATCACAGATAATGCTGCAAACCTGAATATTCATTTGATGGAAGAAGTATGCGAACAATTCAAAATAACACACAGAAATTCCACTCCTTATCGGCCCAAAGCCAACGACACTGTTGAAGCGGAAAATAAGAACATCAAGAAGATTTTGAGAAAGACAATTCAGAGCTCCAGACAGTGGCACAAACAGTTGCCTTTTGCCTTACTGGGATATCGCACCACAGTGTGCATATCGGTAGGAGCAACCCCATACTTGTTGGTCTATGGAACCGAGGCTGTGACACCGACAGAGGTAGAAATCCCTTCGCTCTGGACAATTTTTGAAGCAGAGATTGAGGAAAGTGAATGGGTCAAAACTCGTTTGGAACAGTTGACTCTAATTGATGAAAAATGGATGGCCGTAGTTTGTCACGGGCAGTTGTAACAACAAAGAATGGCCCATGCCTATAACAAGAAAGTACGGCCCAAAAAATTTGAAGTAGGGCAATTGGTGTTAAGGCGTATTCTTCCTCATCACCAAGAAGCAAAAGGAAAGTTTTCTCCTAATTGGAAGGGTCTATATATCATTAGAAAAATGCTGACAAGAGGAGAATTAAGAAAATGATCCTGAAGCTGTTGTGAATACGGATGCAGTAAAAAGGTACTACGTCTAAGCTTGCTCCGATGATGTCTTTGCGCAGTTGAGATGATGAAGTCTTTCATTCTCGCTATCCAAACACTATCAATCCTTTGAAAACCCTTTGAGTCGGTTACCTTTCTTTGGCTACCCTCTTTGGAACCCAGAAGTATCGTTGAAGAAAAAAAAAGAAAAAGAAAAAAAAACAAAACAAAAAAAAAACAAATGTTTGCTTGAACTACGTCTAACTTGATTCCAAAAGGATACGTAGGCAGCCTCTCTCTGGGGTTCAGTCACACCAAAACAAAAATCCCAAGTTCCCAAAAGAAAAAGTGAAACTGGGGCAGATGTTATAATGGTTTGGTCATGAGCCCACCAGATGGTTCCGAAGTTGTAATTCTGTGCAAAATTCTTTTTACCCAAACCATGGTACAAGTCCTTCTGATCAATTGTCAAAGGCGGGGAAAATGAAAAACATCATTTGTTGAAATCCGATGCATTTTAAATTGAGAGAACTAAAATGAGAGAGTCTTATCGGTGAAAACCTTCAGGCACCATAAGGCGACGGGAGTAGAGAAATTAAAAATGAGAGAGTCCGTTTGGTAAAAACTCATAAAGAGCGCCATCGGGCGACGGTGAGAAGAGAAATGAGAGAGGCCGATTGACGAAAACCCGCAAAGGGCGCCGTTGGCCGAAAATAAGACATCTCCCGCCACTGAAAGAGTCCTAGAAAGGTTCCCTGGTTGTGAAACGTGAAGCAATGAGTTTACCAGGAGTTTGAAAGATAGTATGGGTCGTGCATCCAGTCCAAGAAGCATGTCATGTAAGTTTGAAGCCAGCATGCACCCCAGATAAGTCCTTCTCTTCCCCCGAAAGGGACGCATCTACCTAAAATCATCCTCTTGATATCTGTTTACTTTTCCTTGAATCCCTTTCGGCTTAACTCTGATTCCGAAACTGTTACAAAGAAAACATGGCAGGACTAGTTGTTACAGGGCTCTCCCTCGCAAAAGATAAAGAAAAGGACCCAGCCTTAGTGGATGTGTTAAGCCAATCCTGGCTGGCCAAAATATTGGAAAAGAAATAAAGTCAAAGACAAAGGTCTGAGAAGCAGAATAAAGTGTAAGGCCAGAGCCCTACGCGGTCGAGCCATTATGAAATCCTGAAAGTTGAGTCTTGTCGGTTGGAAAGGGATTCATCCTCAAAGCCTTCAAGTAGAAAGTTCTCAATGGACATGAGGCCGGGATCAAGCAATGGAGATGATCAAGGCCACAAAACCAACCACCATTTTAAACATACAAATTGTTCTTTGTTGAAAGGTGAACCATGTGTAATTTAGGCAACCATGCAAGAAGTAGGTGCAACCCAAAAGAAAAAAGAAATGTGCAAGCACTGAAACATCTTGGCAGGAAGGAACCGATCAAAAGGGAAGTTCCCCCCCCCCCCCCCCCCNGGGAAAGAAGAAAAGGAGTAAAAAATAAAAATCCTAAAAGAAAATTCATGGTAGCATAAGGCCCCGTTCCCTAAATATCCCGGCATAACCCGTGGATCTCCCTGGCATAACCCAAGGAGCGTTTTCTTTCCAAATCTCGGCATAACCCGTGGATCTACCTAGCATAACCCAAGGAGCTTTTTCTTTCCAAATCTTGGCATAACTTGTGGATCTCCCTGGTATAACCCAAGGAGCTTTTTCTTTCCAAATCCTGGCATAACCCAAGGAGCATTTTCTTTTCAAATCCCGGCATAACCTGTGGATCTCCCTGGCATAACCCAAGGAGCATTTTCTTTCCAAATCCCGGCATAACCCGTGGATCCCCCTGGCATAACCCAAGGAGCTTTTTCTTTCCAAATCCCGGCATAACCCGTGGATCTACCTGGCATAACCCAAGGAGCGTTTTCTTTCCAAATCCCGGTATAACCCGTGGATCTCCCTGGCATAACCCAAGGAGCATTTTATTTCCAAATCCCAGGATAACCCGTAGATCTCTCTCGCATAACCCAAGGAGCTTTTTCTTTACAAATCCCGGCATAACCCGTGGATCTCCCTGGCATAACCCAAGGAGCGTTTTCTTTACAAATCCCGGCATAACCCGTGTATCTCCCTGGCATAACCCAAGGAGCTTTTTCTTTCCAAATCCCGGCATAACCCGTGGATCTCCCTAGCATAACCCAAGGAGCTTTTTCTTTCCAAATGCCGGCATAACCCGTGGATATCCTTGGCATAACCCAATGGAGCTTTTTCTTTCCAAATCCCGGCATAACCCGTGGATATCCCTGGCATAACCTAAGGAGCTTTTTATTTCCAAATCCCGGCATAACCCATGGATCTCCCTGGCATAACCCAAGGAGTGTTTCCTTTACAAATACCGACATAACCCGTGGATCTCCCTGGCATAACCCAAGGAGCATTTTCTTTCCAAATCCCGGCATAACCTGTGGATCCCCCTAGCATAACCTAAGGAGCGTTTTCTTTCCAGATCCCGGCATAACCCATGGATCTATCTGGCATAACCCAAGGAGCTTTTTCTTTCCAAATCCCGGCATAACCTGTGGATCTTCCTGGCATAACCCAAATAGCGTTTTCTTTCCAAATCCCGGTATAACCCGTGGATCTCCCCGGCATAACCCAAGGAGCATTTTATTTCCAAATCCCGGCATAACCCTTGGATCTTCCTAGCATAACCCAAGGAGAATTTTCTTTCCAAATCCCGGCATAACTCGTGGATCTCCATGGCATAACCCAAGGAGCGTTTTCTTTACAAATCCCGGCATAACCCGTGAATCTTCCTGGCATAACCTAAGGAGCTTTTTCTTTCCAAATCCCGGCATAACCTGTGGATCTCCCTGGTATAACCCAAGGAGCATTTTCTTTCCAAATCCCGGCATAACCCGTGGATCTCCCTAGCATAACCCGAGGAGCATTTTCTTTCCAAATCCCGGCATAACCCGTGGATCTCCCTAGCATAACCCAAGGAGCTTTTTCTTTTCAAATCCCGGCATAACTCGTGGATATCCTTGGCATAACCCAAGGAGCTTTTTCTTTCCAAATCCTGGCATAACCCGTGGATATCCCTGGCATAACCTAAGGAGCTTTTTCTTTCCAAATCCCGGCATAACCCGTGGATCTACCTGGCATAACCCAAGGAGCGTTTTCTTTCCAAATCCCGATATAACCCGTGGATCTCCCTGGCATAACCCAAGGAGAATTTTATTTCCAAATCCCGGCATAACCCATGGATCTCCCTCGCATAACCCAGGGAGCTTTTTCTTTCCAAATCCCAGCATAACCCGTGGATCTCCCTGGCATAACCCAAGGAGCGTTTTCTTTACAAATCCCGGCATAACCCGTATATCTCCCTGGCATAACCCAAGGAGCTTTTTCTTTCCAAATCCCGGCATAACCCGTGGATCTCCCTGGCATAACTCAAGGAGCATTTTCTTTCCAAATCCCGGCATAACCCGTGGATCTCCCTGGCATAACCCAAGGAGCATTTTCTTTCCAAATCTCGGCATAACCCTTGGATCTCCCTAGCATAACCCAAGGAGATTTTCTTTCCAAATCCTGGCGTAACTCGTGGATATCCCTGGCATAACCCAAGGAGCTTTTTCTTTCCAAATCCCGGCATAACCCGTGGATATCCCTGGCATAAACTAAGGAGCTTTTTCTTTCCAAATCCTGATATAACTCATGGATCTCCCTGGCATAACCCAAGGAGTGTTTCCTTTCCAAATCCCGACATAACCCGTGGATCTCCCTGCATAACCCAAGGAGCATTTTCTTTTCAAATCCCGGCATAACCCGTGGATCCCCCTAGCATAACCCAAGGAGCATTTTCTTTTCAAATCCCGGCATAACCCGTGGATCTACCTGGCATAACCCAAGGAGCTTTTTCTTTCCAAATCCCGGCATAACCCGTGGATCTCCCTGGCATAACCCAAGGAGAGTTTTCTTTTCAATTCCCGACATAACCCGTGGATCTCCCTGACATAACCCAAGGAGCGTTTTCTTTCCAAATCCTGGCATAATCCGTAGATCTCCCTGGCATAACCCAAGGAGCATTTTCTTTCCAAATCTCGGCATAACCCATGGATCTCCCTAGCATAACCCAAGGAACATTTTCTTTCCAAATCCCGGCATAACCTGAGGATCTCCCTGGAATAACCTAAGGAGTTTTTTCTTTCTAAATCCCAACATAACTCGTGGATCTCCCTAGTATAACCCAAGGAGCCTTTTTTTCTTTATTTCCATCCCGGCATAACCCCGAGGACCCCTTTTCTTTTCCGGCATAACCTGGTCATTTCCTAGCTTAACCTGGATTCATTCACAAGGATACACAATCCTGATTTGATCGCTTAGATATGTGTCACAACTAACTCACGAAATTTTCCTAGTGAAAACTGGGGCAGAAAATTTCGTTTGTTTGTTTGTTTTGGTATCTTAAGCAGGTTGACATCGAGGAACAGAGTTTTGAGATGACCTATGGAATGAGTCTCAACTCAGAATAAGGAAAAGAAGAAAAGAACAAAAAGAAATGAACTCAAAATGTTGAAGCGCACAAAGGCGCGGACCGCTCAAAATCTGATTGACGTCACAAGCTCCGCCAATCTTGTTTTAATCCAATTCTGCAGAAAGAAACAAACACCTACAAATTACGAGCATCAAGATTCAAATCGGAGTCCACAGCAAAATCAGCTAAGACTCAAGATCAAGTCTCAAGGGAATTATAGATAGGAATCTTGTAACTTATAGTTGGTATGCATAGCTAGCTTAGCTTTGATTTTCCTTTTGGTGTAATAAGGAGGTTAGCAAGCAGTAGCAGCAACAATAACAGTGAAATCACAGCTTCTGGTAGTCCCAGCTACCGACACTCCAGAACTACACTGACCTTATTCCTTTATAGCCAAAGATATGTAGGCAACCTTTGAAGTAGGGTTCGGTCAGACGGTTTGCAAACAATGTTTCTTATGGAGTGATAAGCAGGCAAAAATCTCTCATGATTGCTCAATTATCTTTGCCCTAAAATCCTTCGTGTCTCTGAGCAAAGAGGGGCAGCTATGAGCATGTGATTTTTGCCTCACTTAACTGACTCCTACAAATTCATTAGAACTAGGATTTTTCTCTTATTATCTGAATTTTAGGGAATTAATTGCATGAGTTTTTGTGTTTTAATTACATGTTTGTGTGTGTTTTTTATTAATAAAATTCAAAAAAAATACAAAATAGCATTAAAGTTCCAATTTTAACATTTTTAATTAGTAATTCAATAATACAAAAAATAAAAAAAAACAACAAAAATGATTCTTTGCATTTCTATTTTTAATTTGCCTTAGTTTGTTTTTAAATTAGGAATTAGTTTATGTAGGAATTAATTAGTATATTTTTGGAGTTAATTCAGGTCCTTATTTTTAATCTTGCATTTAATAAAAATAAAAAATAATAATAATAAATAAATAAAATACAAAAGAAAAGAAGGAAACAAATAAAAAGAATAGAAATTAAGAAAAGGAAGCAGGCCATCAATTTTGGGCCAATTTTTAATCATAATTCAAGCCCAAACCCCTCAAAACACCGGATCAAAATCGAGCCCAATTGAAGTCAACCCGGTCCGTCTCCCTTGACTTACCAAACGACGCCGTATGGTCGGGTTTTAATCCTAGACGTCTAGGTTTGTAGATCCAACGGCCAGGAACTAGGGGTTCACTAACTATAAAACTGTCCTAACCTACCCTACCCCCCCCCCCCCCCCCNTTCAGAGGCCGCCGTGCACCGCCGCCGAAAAACACCCACGGCGGCGGCAGAGCTCCAATCCCATTCAAATTAACACCCCTGAACCTCCTCTACCTCCTCTTCCCAAATCCATCCATGGTTTCCTTCGAATCCCCACCGAAATCTTCGAATATTAAATCAAAATTTTGGCAAAAACACAAAGTCGTCCAAAATTCACCAAAGTTACACCATATGTTCTCCTCAGGGCCCTTTTTCCATATCCCAGATCATTTTCCTTCGGATCCGAGCCGAGCTTCTCGAATATTGAGTTGAAGTTCTGACCCAGAACCCTAAGTCTTCCCAAAAGCCCCAAAATCACACCCCCAAGCCTTCCTCGACTTCCTTATTCCGAATTTCAAGCCGGAATCCGTCGAATCCAAGTGGAATCCCGCAAATCTTGAATTTAGGGTTTGAAGAACCCTAATCCGTGTAGGGATTCAAGATGGTCCAAATCAGTAAGTTTTTATTCTTGTTTTTATTATTTCTTCGTCCTCGTGAGTTTTTGATTTAGTTTGTGCTCTTGTTGATAGTTAATCTTGTTTTAATTTCTGTGCTGTTTTGATTCTTTTTTAGTTTAGTTTAATCCTAATCTGATTGTTTGTTTGTTTCTGTTAGTTTATATGTTTAGGTGTTAGTTTAGTTTTGATTAGTTTAAGCATTTAATTGTTAGTTTAGGTGGATTTTCTGTTAGTTTTTCTTTGATTTTTGATGTGTTTTTCTTTAGTAATAATTTGTTCGTTAGTTAATATTAGTTGTGATTTGAGTCCTTTAAAATTAGGGTTAATCATATTCATGGGTTTAATTTAAGTTTTGTTGTTCTGCTTAAATTTTCTTCAGGCTTCATTTATGATTTAAGTTTGTTCTATTAGTTTAATTTTGTGTTTCGAATCAGTAGTTGTTCAGTAATTGTTCGAATTAGTTTGGGTCATGTTGATGCATGATTTTGATTAGTAATTGTTCTTTATGTTCATTAGTTTTTTTAAAGTAAGTGTTAGGATTAGTTTTAGGTGATTGGATATAGCTGAATAATTCAACTCTTTGCTTAACTAGAGTTAACTTTAACTAGGGTAAAAGAGCTTGAAGCTTTAGGTTAGTAATTTTAAAATAAATTCAGGGGTAATCTAGGTACTTAAAATTGGTTAGAATATTGTGGATAAAGCTAGAATTCCCTAGACCCTTATAGAATAGGGCCTTAGTTTAAATTTCAGCAATTTTAGTGTAGTGACTTGAGTAACAAGTCAGAAAATAAGGGATAAATAAGTAAAACTGAAAAATTAAAAGAGGGACTAGGGGTGTAAATGAAAATTTAAAATTTTCCCTTAGTTTTGCCCATAAAAGGCAGTCATTACTGCCTTATTTCACAAGTTTGATAAATCTGAAAATTTCTCTCAAAATTGCTCAACAAGTTTTAAATCTGAAATTTGAATTTCAAATTCCTAAAAACCTTCTAAAACCAAACAATAGAAAAACTTCAAAAAAAAGAGTACTGTTGCATTGATTTTTCTAGATTGATTACCAGTTTAGCTGAATTCAAATTCCTAGCTCACTTAAGGTTCAAAAATGGCTTGAATTATCGGGTTTTGATCAGTATTTGAGGTTTAGAGCTCCTAGAGTTAGTTTCAAACTGGAATCTGGTTTGTTCGACTGGTTTATTTTGGTTGATTACGGGTCGTGACTGTTAGATTTTGTTTGCATAATAGTCCTGAGTTTTGACCTGGTTTTTGAGTTTGTTGCTTGTCAATCTCTTGTTGTACTGCTGCTGATTTCCTGCTTCTCCTTTATTTCATTATCTTCCAGGTACACACTTGAACTCGAATTGATGTAGCTTTGAGATGGAAATGAAATGAAAATGCTCACATGTTTGCTCATTGAACTGTGCCTGTTTGGACTGTTAGTTAATGATAGTTAAATAGATGCTAGATATAATTGTTAGTATAGTTTAACTTTGATTTGTATTTACACAAACTCTGGAATGTATAATTGGACCGAATGACTGAACTGTATGAGTTTCCATGTCTGATAATTTTGTCTAGTATTAGCTTTAGCAAAACATAGCTTAGTCTTGTGCATTAGTTCAATTTTTAGTCAAAAACCTGTTATGATATATGAAACTGATCCTGAAACCATGAACATGCTTCTGTAATTGATAATCGAATATTTAAATGGTCATGGAAGTTAGTAAGAATATTAGTTCTAGTATGTTTGGGTCTGTTGGTTTAGATGTGGGATTAAAATCAAGCTTCAGCATGTTGATTCACCAAAATGAGAAAAGTCACATTTCAATAAAATAAGGATCTAGAATTTGATGTTAAGCATTTCAATTTTTGCCTTTAAAATTCGAATTGTACAACCATCTGTCACGACCCCAACCCGGTCATGATGGCGCCTAGCACACTACTAGGCAAGTCCGACCATTTATCAACACTTAACCCAATTAATAAGACAGATGTGGTTAAATAAGACAGAGAATCAGTAGACCATTTAAGTCAAAGATTAGGAAATATTGAAGAAATGCGGAAGTTTAACAAAATACAGAACATAGCCCAACATGGACCCGGTGTCACAACTATGAGCCTCTAAATACAGATTTTTCATCCTAATACAAGTCTGTCTAGAAGCTAAAAATACAGAATATAATGATAGGGATAGAAGGAAGAATCTACGGCTGCGAACACCATGCAGCTACGTCGAATACTCCGGATAATGCTAACTCTGCTGACCAACTGGGTCTACTCTGCGTGAGAAGAACCTGGATCTGCACAAAAGGTACAGGGAGTAAAGTGAGTACTCCGACCAGTGAGTAATAAGCATAAACAGTCCGAAGGTAAGAAACCACAAAAATGCACAAAGTACTCTATATCTAGCAGTTTAATTCGACATCAGTGAAAACAGTAAACAACATGTAATACAGTTAAGGGATAATGCATGAAAAGATGAAACACATATATAATGGTACACACTAGTACCCGCTGCGGCGTGCCTCCCGCTCCATTTATTTATTGTCGACGGCGCTCACTGGGGGTGTGTACAAACTCCGGAGGAGCTCCTACAGCCCAAGCGCAATATCAGCCATCTCGTGGCATCAAATAGGCTCTCGGCCTCAATACCAACATATCATTGTTGTGGCATGCAACCCAATCCATATCAGAGGAGAAAAACATCCTCACTATCGGGTCCTCGACCCGTCTCAGTCAAACAATTGCACAGCCACTCGGGCATAACGTATTGTAGGGATCTCTGCCCATTTGTTCATTTCATTTATAGATCATGTTCAAGTTACAGTTCTTATCATATTGTTTTAACAGTTGAAAACATGACTGAGGGCATAGTTTATGCAAACAAGTGAGGAAAACACATAAAGATCCCCTAAGGATTCTACAAGTCGGCACAAGGCCCCAAACACGACAATAAGTCCAATTCTCAATAATAAATTATGCGTATCAATCGCCAATATCGTAGAAATAACACTCGGGATGGACCCAGTCACAATCCTCAATAGTAAATGACCTCGCACTCATCGTGGAATGCGTGTCACGCCTCAATATAGCGTTACGATGTGAAAGTCCGGGGTTTCAAACCCTCAGAGCAGCATTTACATCTATTACTCACCTCAAGCCAGCAAAAGACTAGCTAGCAATGCCCTTTCCTCTCGAATCGACCTCCTCGCGCGTCGAGTCTAACCAAAACCACAACGAATACATTACAATAGGCTAAGGTAATATAACCCAATCGAAAAGACTCGAAAAATATTGAAAATCACGAAATTTGCAAAACCCGAGCCCCGGGCCCACTTCTCGAAAGTCAGAAATGTTTACCCCAAAATGTTCCTTATCTCGCCGCGAGTCTATACATATCAAATTCACAAGAATCAGAGTCCATTTGACCCCTCAAATCCCTAGTTTACACTCTCTTAAATTTCAAACCCTAACCTCCATTTTTAACCTTTAATTCCTTGGGTTTTCAGTGTTAATCCATATTTTTACACCATAATATCATAATCTAAGTCCAAAAATCCATACCTGATGAAAGCCCTCGAAACCCTCTTTAAAATCAACCAAAAACCCTCTTAGTCCGAAGTCCAAAATGTTTTCTCTCTTTCAAATTCACGAGAACACTGTTCATTTAACTCTGCCCAGATTTCTGCTTCTGCGGTCCTACCACCTCTCCTGCGGCTCCCACTCTTGCGGTCTTCCCGCCGCTTCTGCGGTTTAACTTAAGTCACCCAGGACTGCTTCTGCGGTCCAAAACCACTTCTGCGGTGACCGCTTCTGCGGAAAAATGCCAAAACCCCAGAAACCGCCTCTACGACCTTCCCCACCGCATCTGCGGAACCGTTTCTGCGGTCCCCTTTCTGCAGATGCGGAAATACCAGGTACAACAACCTCAAGACATGCCACAACTCCAAAACTCTCCGTTTAACCACCCAAACTCATCCTAAGGCCCCCGAGACCTCAACCAAAAACATAGATGTGTTCCATTACTTTATTCAAACTTGCTCGAGTCATCAAAACACTACTGTTAACATCAAAACCATCAAATTTCATCAAATCAAAGCCTAAGTTTAACCAAAACTTTCAAAACTCGCATTCGATCAAAAACCCGACCTAAACACCTCTGAATCAACTAAAATTTTGCACACACATCCTAAATCACCTAACAAAGCTACTTCAACTCTCGGAATTCCATTCCGACCCTCAGATCAAGATCTCGCCTACCGACCGGATTTCGCCAAAATAAGCTAACTTCTACACCGAACCTCCAAAATCATTTCCGATTGCTCTCCTAAGCCTAAAATCATCCCTCGAAGCAAACCGAATCATCAAAAATCAATTCCGAGCCCTCTAACTCACAAGTCAACATCCGGTTGACTTTTCCAAACTAAACCTTTCTTAAAGAGACTATATGTCTCATTTCCTACCAAACTCCAACCGAACCAACTCAAACTCACCAAACGCATATAATGAAACATGAAGAAGCATAAAATGGAGAAAATGGGATGGAAACACATGAGACAACGGGTCAGGTCATCACACCATCCTCTTGAACGGTTTTGAGCACTCAATAAGTAAAATGTGAGTGTTAACAAAATGATTTGGGAAGGTTGTAGTATTGTAGATTTATTGCAACTTGAACTGCGTCTCTGGGCTCAAACGTAGGCCCCAAATGACTTTTGATCAGCTTCATAGCTGAAATTCTCATGAGATATCCCCAGGCCTGGTCCTTTCAATAACAGGCCAATTGCAAAATCAATAGGAGATTTGGGCTCTTTTGAGAGCCCAAACGTGTCTGTCTTTGCCCAAACCAGCCTTAGGCTTGACTCCACGTGAGGCCCAGTACGAGGCAGCCCTTTCTTAAAGGTTGATGCTCTTGCCTCAAGCCTGGGCTGCGTTCACGAGGCCTAAATGCCAAGGGCCCAATTTCTTTTGCAAATTACTGGTTAAATTTAAATATAAGTGTTGGCCTTCCAGTTGGGTAGCACACTTGAATTAAGAGGTTATCCTTTTGTTTGAGTATGGACTTGAACTTGAGGCCCAAATGTTAATTAATTAGGCTCTTTTAGAGACAAATTAAATAGAAAATTGAAGTTTGCTTTAGGTTGGCTTTTAAATAATAAATGAGGTGTTCCCCGCCAAACAAAAATGCATAAATTGCGGGGCCCTCTAAATGCTTACACTAAAATACTTAGAATTTGGGATATGTCATTTAGCGAATTTCACGGCCTCCCGCAAAGTTAATAACACATTAGTTGCTTTAGGCATGTTTTTACCCTCTTAAATACGGGTGTGCATTTCATGCTACCCAAATCCAAATCCTAAAACGTTGTATAAAAATGTATCGAGGATCCGGGTGCATTTCATGTGACGTGATCCAAAAACACGTTTTTAAACGACGTTCACTTTCTTAAATTTTTTAATTAAAGCGGTAAATAATCTTTAAAATTGCACTATAGGATAACACGTTTTAAAAAATCAAATTTTAGCCATCTATAAAAATTTACGTGACCGTGCTAGAACCACGGGATCCGAGGGTACCTAACACCTTCCCTCGGGTCAACAGAACTCCTTATTCAGAATATCTGGTTCGCAGACTCCATTCGGGAAGTTGAAGTTTTCCTCGGTTTGGGATTTAAGATAAACCGGTGACTTGGGACACCAAAAGCAAAACCTATCCCAAGTGACGACTCTAAATAAATAATCCCGATCCGATCAATGTCACTTTAAATGGAAAAACTCCCTTGTACATTATCCTTCGGTGTAGGTGTGTAAAAAGTGGGTGTGATAGCGCCTGCAAAATGATCCCCGAGCGGACGTTGGCTCGATGGATGCTTTCCACCTCCAACAAATAAGACTGCAAAACAAAGACAGCGATTAAAATAAAGAGTGAGCTAAGGCAAAGAAGAAACGAACCAAAGTCGTATTACATACCCTCAGGCCCATCACGACCACTTCATTCATCACCCCGATATCCGTGACGTCCCTCAATGACGCATTCTCAGTCTTCGAGCACAGCAACTCAAACTGTTTCACCAAACTATTCCCTTGGAGCAGTAAGTTCAACTCCATCGGAACCTCGATGAAGCGAGCTCGCCCCTCCGCCCTCACCGTAGAGTTAGTGAAACCTTCTTGAAACATACGGATATCGTCGGGGTCCAGGTCGGACTCGGACTCGTATTCGTCCTCCACCACATTCCTTCCCCTCTCCGCCACCGATGATATGGAACAACCTGTCGTAGCCACTGAAGGGGCACTTAAATCAACAATAGCAGCCACTAAGGAACGATCTTCTACCCTAACGACTGGAATCACCAACTGAGTCGCCGAAGTGACAGCACCATCTTGGCCTAAGTTAACCGGGGCTACCCCCACTATTTACCCACCCTCAATGGCAGGCACCGCAGCTGCACTTCTCTCTGAATCCGCTAGGGGGAGTCCAAATTAATTACCATGGGAGGAGCTGGCGCAAACTCCACCCTCCACCTCTGCAATGGCCTCTCTTCTTCCCCATTCGATGGTGATTCCGCTCGAGGACGAACAACCCCTGATGGCCCTTCGTCTCGAAGTGCAGCCCGTCGGAGAAGGAGCCGCTGAAGACTCAACTGATGCTGCCCTCGGTATTGGGTGTGGCACCGGTGTTGCAGCGAGTCTAGAAATTGAACCCGGCCGATATAAGGCCAACTGAGGAGCCCTGACGTGACGTGCCCTCCCTGGCCATAATAAGACAAGCAAAAGTCAATAGATAGAATCACAACAAAATGAAATGAGAAGAAGAAGTCAATATTCCACCTGTCACTGGCCGGCGACCATGCCTCTCCCAGAAAGACACCCATCTCCGAATCGCTATCGTGTGAGATAGAACGGCCTCAACCCACTCGGGTATCCCAGCCAATGGAGGTGGCAGAAATGTTTCAGCTACAAAAATGACACGAGTCAACACTTACGAACACAAGACGTGATGAGAGTTAGAAAAGGGAATTCTACGATTAAAAACTTACGTGCGAAATTCCAAATTTCTGGGAACCCGGTATTGTCCGCCACTAGATGCTAAGTCCTGATATAAAAGAAGTGCTCAAAGAGGCAACAGTCGATCTCGTCATCCAGTTTTATAGCCAAGCCCTCGACCCGCGAGGGCGTACTTGGATCATGGTGCTGAGGATTCTCTGGGCAGCGTAGATGTAACGATCCAACTGGTCGTTTTACTATTTAGAACACCATTCCCTTAAATAAAACTTCCCACGCTTTCTTTAGCTAAATTACGACCTGCGGGGGTGATTAGTTCGAAAGTTAGGAGCGTTTTGAGTGAAAATAAAACCTATTATTTCACTTGACTTCAATAAACTTTCTTGGGAAACGGACCTGGATTCGTGATTTCATGATCCCGGAAGGTCCGTGGAAAAATATGGGACCTGGGCATATGCTCGGAATCGAATTTCGAGGTCCCCAACCCGAGTACGGAATTTTTATGTAAAATTGTTAAATAGAAGTTTTAAGGAATTAATGAATCTAAGTATTTATTTAAAAACCTAAGTATCGGGTTCGGATTCTGGTTCCGAAACTTGGTACAAGTCCGAAATATCATATAAGACCTACCCGTAAAATTTGGTGTCAATCTGAGTAGTCTAAGGACGTTTTGACCCGTTAAAGGGAAATTAAGAACTTGAAGTTCATTAAATTGGATCAATTGGTTTTGGAGTCCGATTCCTTGATTTAGTGTTGTTTTAGGTGTTTTGAGGGTTCGACTAGGTCCGCCTCGTGATTTTAGACTTATCGGTATGTTCGGGCGGGGCTCGGGAGCCCCGAGCGTCAAATGGTCGAGGTTTGAGCGAAGTCAGATTTTGAAAGGAAGCAAGGTTGCTGCTTCTATCAAAACCGCTTCTGCGGCTCTTTGATCGCAGAAGCGGCGACCGCATAAGCAGCCACCTGGTCGCAGGAGCGGAAGGGCCAGGAAGGGTGAATAACGCATAAGCGGCCCTGGGACAGTAGAAGCGGTCCCGCATGTGCGAAAGCAAGACCACAGAAGCGGTCCGGTCCACAGTGCTCCAAAACCGCAAAAGCGGTTGTTTTTCCGCAGAAGCGGACACTGCCTATGCGGTAATTTGTCCGCATATGCAAAAATTGCTGGGGGTAGTAAGGGTTCATTAAATACGAACCCAAGCTCCTTCTCTCTCATTTTCACTCCACTTGGGCGATTTTGAAGGTTCCAAATAGATAATTTCTTCCTAATATCACGAGGTAAGTAATTACCACTCACTCTTAGCTTAAATACAATAACATTACATAGATTTAACACTAATAATCAAATAAAATCAAAGGGTTAGAGCTAGACCTAGGGTTTTGATAAAATTATCATTTAACCACCTAATTAGTTATGTAATGAACTAAAAACCACATATTGATCCTTAGGTTATAGAGAGTAATTTCCTTCGAAAAATCTCGGAATCCGGGCACGTGGGCTCGGGGTCGGAATTTAGAAAACTTGCGGGAAAGGTTGGGAAATCATTTAATTAGTTGGAATTCAACTTTGTGAGCACTTATTGACTAGTTCTTGCTTTATTTAATTAGTTGGTGCTCGTTCGGCTTCGAATTAAGGTTGGAGCCTATTCTTGTTATTGAAGGAACTCTTCGGAGCGAGGTGAGTCTCCTTTCTAATCTTGTGAGGGGAAAATTACCCGATAGGTGAGTTAAACTGATTATGTGCTACTAATTGTGGGGGCTACATACGCACGAGGTGACGAGAGTCCGTGTGTAGCTACTATTATGCTATTGTCCGAGTAGACTAGGACCCAAAATCATATTATACTTGGATTATTTGTGAACCTATTGATGGCTTGGAATGCTTTAATCACATTAAATTAATAAATGGATTTCTAAAAGACTTAAGCTCTATTTTTCTCAAATTATTGAAAAGAATTGGCCTTTCTTGGATATCTGCTCCATGATGACTTCTTGACTGATTATTTGTCTGCATGTGTTTATATTTCTATTGGAACGGGCCGATCGCCTCGGTGAAATGGATGCATCTATGGTACGGGTCGGTCGACCCTCGGCAGTGCACACTTTACATTTTTGTTGGAGCGGGTCGTCGACGTCGGCATGATTTGCGCATGTTTGTGTTGTTGTCTTGAACTCATTTGAGTCATTTTTATGCCACATTATGGCTCGAGATCATTTTATTAATAATAAAAAGAAATCTAAGGAAATTTTCCATGAAAGAATTATATGACTACTTGTTTTCCCATATCTGGATTAGAATCATGCTTATAAAACAAATCCCCCACTTGAATATATTGATTAAGGATAAATAGTCATTGGACTACTAGTGAGTGTCAGAATTGACCATCTCGTCTCTACTCCTTCAGGATTAGGTGGGACACTCATTGGGTACACGTTGTTTTTGTACTCATACTACACTTGCTGTGCATTTTGTTGCACAGGTATATGTGATTCCAGTGGTCTACTGGACGTAGCAGCATGGACAATTCTGGGACTAGGTGAGCTGCATCATTCGAGACGACCGCAGCTAGGGTAGTCCCTTTTCCAGCACTGTATTCACTTTTCGTTCACTGTATTCCGGAAGGAGGTTGTATTTTTATCCCTCTTATCAGTAGATGCTCATGTACTTGTGACTCCGGGTTCTGGGATGGTTGAAAAATTGTAATAATTGTTTAACTCTCAAATGTTATTTGAACTATATTTTTCAACAATTTCTAAATATGGAAGAAAAATCATGTATTTCCAAAAGTGTTAAAACGAGATTTGATTAAGTAATCTGGTTGGCTTGCTTGACAGTAGTGTCCGGCACCATCACGACCCTTAGTGGATTTTGGGTCGTGATAACATGGTATCAGAGCACTAGGTTCCCGTCGGTCTCACGAGTCATGAGCAAGTCTAGTAGAGTCTCGCGAATCGGTA
This sequence comes from Nicotiana glauca, assembly GCA_026770625.1. Taxonomy (NCBI): domain Eukaryota; kingdom Viridiplantae; phylum Streptophyta; class Magnoliopsida; order Solanales; family Solanaceae; genus Nicotiana; species Nicotiana glauca. The sequence continues at coordinate 69,588 of MU789239.1, forward strand.
CGGAGACGTATGTACTTATCCTCGGGAGGCTACAGGGCTGTTAGGAGTACTTCCCTTCTTGATTTCCTTATCGTGCGGTTCGATTCCTTTGAGGCTTATGCCTTTGATTCTGTCCTACTTAATCTTACGCGATGCGAGCGCTTGTTAGAAATCGAGAATTTGAAGACTTGAATTGGCACTACAGATGTGGTGTGGGATGATTTTCCCCGGTATAATTGATTGGACTATTATAATCGCTTTATGGAAGGATATGCTATTATTCAGCTCAGTAACAAGACTTCTAAAAGCCTTGAGGCTAGGCACAGGTTGCCATAATGCTTATGAGCGATTATTTTTGCAGTGTTGTTGTGATGGTAGGATGTTTGCCCACGTGTCGGGGCAGTGGATGAATTGAAGGGATGTTTACTCAGCGTGTAATCAAGGGATTCAATATTTTATTCCCAGCAAGGGGAAAGGCAGTCGGACTAAGGATGGTCAGATTTTGGTTGGTGGAAGTAATGAGACCGGTATTTACAAGCGTGGTTGAGCTTTCTATTATGATAGGGTGTTGTGGCCCTAATGAAACGTACTAAGTTTGTCGATATTATAATTCGCTACAATTCGCCTTATGGCAGGATATTGTGATGTAGTATTGGAGATACAGCTGTCAGATATCGCATGGTGCGGTGGTTTAAGATCGAATTAGAATTTCTAATGTTGATGGATCGATAAGGACGACCTTTGGAGAGGTTCTAAAGTTAGCAGCAATGGAGGATTCAAGTGCCGCGAAGATAGATTTTGTTTAAAGCAACAATTGAGCGACAGAGCATGAGGAAAGACATGTGGGAAGTGTCAGGCGGCGTTTAAATTTCTAAAAGGCCAAGTATGAGAAGCAAGGTTGAGTGACCGATTAAGGAAATGAGTTCCGCCAAAGTGGGAGAGTGGCGGGTGTTGCATATGGGCTTGGTAGTAGGATGACTACGCGCCTTAAGGAGAGTTGGGATCGAATTGGGGATGTTAAGGATTGGGAATTGGAGCCTGCGGGTATGATGTGAAGTATGGGCTATTATGCGCCAGAAGATTGATATGGCGGAAAGGAGTTGCTTGAAATAGAGGAGGGTGCAGCATAACCCTTAATTAGGAAGGATGTTACCGCACATTTAATTGATATCCGTGAGGGGTGAAGGGACTTGTGCAACTGGAAGGTGAGCTCGGACTCAGGATGGGCTATTGGTGTCATAGTGAATGAACCCCGTGCAGCGGCATGGAAAGATATCGGGAGGTGATTTCCCTAGGTGGGTTATTCCCCGTGAGCAGGTTAGCGATCGTGTGGTTGGCGAAGCTTCTGCAAGGAATTATATTGGTTGATCAACAAAGAGATCGGTCGTGCGAATATGGATGATGATTCAGAATATGAAAGATGGGGATTTACAGGAAGATTTCGAGAAATTTTGATAATTTAGGGCGCGAGATTACGCCCCTAAGAGGTAAAGAGGTCGGGCGAACTCAGGAATTATGAAATAATGGCTTCAAGCTAAGTGAGAGAGTCCCACCGCTTATAATTGGGCTGTATGATTAGCTACTTGCGTGATTTCTGGTTATTAGCATATTGATGGATTACTTCAGCTAAGAGAAAAGACCATAAGTGGTAATTCGAGAAAGTGAATTGTTGGAGGCATGCGATGGTTGGCCTTATTGGCTCATGTTCAGACTTGGATGCAAGTTTCAGAGAAAGTGATTTCGCTGAGTGCTTCGCCGAGAGAGTATTCGTAAGTTATAAGAGCTATGGAGTGAGTTATATTCGGGACCAAGACAGAGTGGGTGGCTCTCAATAATGGTCCTAGTGAATTTAGGAGTTTAAGTGTGGTGCTCAATAATTTCGAGCCTATTGGTACAGTTAAGAATCAAGCTTTGTAGCAACTTATGAGAAGATGCCAGAATGTTCTATGATATTTTGACTTACGGGTAGCATTGAAAAATATGAAATAGTTCGTGGGATTCGAGACAACATGGTCTCATGATTCAAGGTCACTCGGGATGAGTGCATATGGAGTATGTCATGTGTTGAATGAAGAAGAATTATTTCTAAGGCAATCAAGGATTTAGTGGAAGGAAGTAGATTGGTTAGCCATGGTTAACTTGGCATATTGGTAGTGGTGATCAGTTCATCCAGCATGATCAAGTCATGCATGTAAAGTGTGGCGGTGCGTGTGATGCTTGTCGGCCGCAGTGATTGATGTTATTCAGAAGCATTCTTCTGTTATAGCCTGTTATGAGTAGGCGGATCCCGGAAGGGTTATGGTGGCTTGGACCACTACTTAGAGATTGGCATATTCGATGGTTATGAGAATTCGCCTGTATGTTGCTATAGTTCTCCCGAAGTGGGTTAAATGAAAAGTCTTATACGATGAAGTGTAGTCTAACAGTGGTTCCAGAGTTATGATGGGAATCGTGTCTATCGTATATCGGCACGTGAGGTGCAGTGAGTGGTATGGAATTTGAAGTAAGGATCAAGGGTGCAGTTTGGTAATGACTATGATGTCACAAGCTCGGATGAGCAGGAAGGGAGTTTCCATGTTTTGGGTAAATTGGTATTGTCTGCGGTGTCACTTGAGATCGGTGTTTTCTGAGAAAGGCTTTGCGTCCTGGTTAAGGATCCTGGATCACTTTTCAGCATTAGTGCATCCGATGGTTTGGATGTGCGGACCCGTTATTTATTCGAAAGATTTTGGGAGCGTGTCCCATGGGAAGATTGTATAAGTGTGACGTGTAGTCACTTGATTGATTAGGGATTTAAACCAAGTATGAGGATTTTGGTGATATCATCGATTTGAGAATTTAGGCCTGGAGGGCACTTTGTTTATTGGGATATGAATGGAGTAGGTTACTCCAGTTGTAATGGTTGTTCCTATATGTTATGAGGAATAATGAGTTACTATGAACCTTTGAAGGGTTATTAGACAAGTTGATGCAATCAGAAATCGGCTTGAGATCAGTGGATTGATTTATATGTGAACAGGGCTTTGTATCAGGCCAGTTTTGTGTTCGTTTCAGCGAGCGTTCCCTATAGAGGAACAGTCGGGGTGTTATTCTGTCATCAGCTATTCCAGATAATGATGTATTGTGCCGTATGAGTTGTGAAATAGCTTGGTGAATTTCTTAAGTGTTGAGATTCCGCGTAGCGTTAATGTTATATGAGCAGGATGGCTCTTGAGATTCAGATCATGTATCGCACCTCAGTTGTGCTTGAGTTTTGTAGCCTGTAGCGCTATATGTTTCCTCAGGGATGGTATTATGCACCTCAGCGTGCTTATGACCGATATTCGGTATTTTCATGTGATGAGCGATTTAGCTCGATGTGTATCTCCTTATGTGAGTTCTATGTGTGGATCGGGTGGCACACCGCCATGGTTATATTGTGTGGATCGGGTGGCATGCCGCCATGGTTATATTGTGTGGATCGGGTGGCACGCCGCCATGGTTATATGGTGTGGATCGGGTGGCACGCCGCCATGGTTATGCTGTTTGGATCAGGTTGCGCGCCGCAACAGTATGATGTTCAGTACAGTTCCCCCTAGTTTCTTTTATATGTTCTGTTTCCCATTTTTCTGAGGAAAACTCGTATAAGTTGTTAGCCCGCTTCGCACGTATGATTCGCGGGCGGGGTAATTAGATGTCCGTTTCAGAATTCGTATTCTCCTTGTACCATATCCTAATCGGTAGCCTATTGGCACATGGTGGCATCATATGGGGCTCTTGACTGTGTCCGAGGTGGCTTATTGCCTGAGCAGTTCGTACTGGGTGAGATGAGATTATGGAATTTAGGATCAGTGCAATCTAAGTACATGAAGTATATTAAGGGGCAGAGATCCCTATTTGGTTCAGAATGTGGTATGGTTCTGTCAGAGGTATAGACCCAATGAATTGATGACTCGGCAGTTGGTTATGAATTACGGTGCATCTCTTCCGTCGTGTTAGTGTTATAAAAGTTAGAGCAAGACCTATGTAGGTCGCGAGGTGCGATGGGAGCATCTGATTTCATTGAATTTTGGCTAAGTTGATCACCAAAAATATTATCGTGGTCCTGTGGATTTTGTGTTGCAAAGTAAGAATCCAGCAAAGTTATGCAGTCATGTTTAAGGACAGCGTGTGGTGAATGATTTGGTGATCTCTTGATGAAAACGGGCCTGGCATAGAATTCCGGATGTTGGAATTGAGCTCTAAGGCCTATTTTCTTGAGTAAAAAGGGAATGTCTTCAGAATTTATCAAGCTAATGTTCTCAACTAAGTTGTGGTAGCACGGGAAGGTGCATAAGGTGCTAAACAGTGATTTCAGGCTGCTTCAGTATAGTTCTCAGCACGTTCGAGGACGAACGTATATTTAAGTGGGAAAGAATGTAACGACCCGACTGGTCATTTTACTATTTAGAACCCCGTTCCCTTAAATAAAACTTCCCACGCTTTCTTTAGCTAAATTACGACCTGGGGGCGATTAGTTCGGAAGTTAGGAGAGTTTTGAGTGAAAATAAAACCAATTATTTCCTTAAGGTTTTCTTAAAAAGCCAAACTTGACTTCAGTCAACTTTCTTGGGAAACGGACCTGGATTCGTGATTTGACGGTCCCGGAAGGTCCGAGAAAAAATATGGGACCTGGGCGTATGCTCGGAATTGAATTCCGGGGTCCCCAGCCCGAGTACGGAATTTTTATGTAAAATTGTTAAATCAAAGTTTTAAGGAATTAATGAATCTAAGTATTTATTTAAAAACCTAGGTATCGGGTTCGGATTCTGGTTCCGAAACTTGGTACAAGTCCGAAATATCATATAAGACCTACCCGTAAAATTTGGTGTCAATCCGAGTAGTCTAAGGGCGTTTTGACCCGTTGAAGGGAAATTAAGAAATTGAAGTTCATTAAATTGGATCAATTGGTTTTGGGGTCCGATTCTTTGATTAAGTGTTGTTTTGGGTGTTTCGAGGGTTCAACTAGGTCCGCCTCGGGATTTTAGACTTATCGGTATGTTCGGGCGGGGCTCGGGAGCCCCGAGCGTCAAATGGTCGAGGTTTGAGCGAAGTCGGATTTTGAAAGGAAGCAAGGTTGCTGCTTCTATCAAAACCGCTTCTGCGGCTCTTTGATCGCAGAAGCGGTGACCGCATAAGCGGCCACCTGGTCGCAGGAGCGGAAGGGCCAGGAAGGGTGAATACCGCATAAGCGGCCCTGGGACAGCAGAAGCGGTCCCGCATGTGCGAAAGCAAGACCACAGAAGCGGTCCGGTCCACAGTGCTCAAAAACCGCAAAAGCGGTTATTTTTTCGCAGAAGCGGACACTGCCTATGCGGTAATTTGTTCGCATATGCAAAATTCGCTGGGGGTAGTAAGGGTTCATTAAATATGAACCCAAGCTCCTTCTCTCTCATTTTCACTCCACTTGGGCGATTTTGAAGGTTCCAAAGAGAGAATTTCTTCCTAATATCACGAGGTAAGTAATTCCCACTCACTCTTAGCTTAAATACAATAACATTACATAGATTTAACACTAATAATCAAATAAAATCAAGGGTTAGAGCTAGACCTAGGGTTTTGATAAAATTATGATTTAATCACCTAATTAGTTATGTAATGAACTAAAAACCACATATTAGTAATCCTTTGTTTATAGAGAGTAATTTCCTTCGAAAAATCTCGGAATCCGGGCATGTGGGCCCGGGATCGGAATTTAGAAAACTTGCGGGAAAGGTTGGGAAATCATTTAATTAGTTGGAATTCAACTTTGTGAGCACTTATTGACTAGTTCTCGCTTTATTTAACTAGTTGGTGCTCGTTCGGTTTCGAATTAAGGTTGGAGCCTATTCTTGTTATTGAAGGAACACTTCGGAGCAAGGTGAGTCTCCTTTCTAATCTTGTGAGGGGGAAATTGCCCCATAGGTGAGTTAAACTGATTATGTGCTCCTAATTGTGGGGGCTACGTACGCACGAGGTGACGAGAGTCCGTGTGTAGCTACTATTATGCTATTGTCCGAGTAGACTAGGACCCAAAATCATGTTATACTTGGATTATTTGTGAACCCATTGATGGCTTGGAATGCTTTAATCACATTAAATTAATAAATGGATTTCTAAAAGACTTAAGCTCTGTTTTTCTCAAATTATTGAAGAGAATTGGCCTTTCTTGGATATTTGCTCCATGATGACTTCTTGACTGATTATCTATCTGCATGTGTTTATATTTCTGTTGGAACGGGCCGATCGCCTCGGTGAAATGGATTCATCTATGGTACGAGCCACTCGACCCTCGGCAGTGTACACTTTACATTTCTGTTGGAGCGGGCCGTCGATGTCGGCATGATTTGCGCATGTTTGTGTTGTTGTCTTGAACTCATTTGAGTCGTTTTATGCCACATTATGGCTCGAGATCATTTTATTAATATTAACAAGAAATATAAGGAAATTTTCCATAAAAGAATTATATGACTACTTCTTTTGCCATATCTGGATTAGAATCATGCTTATAAAACAAATCCCCTGCTTGAATATATTGATTAAGGATAAATAGTCATTGGACTGCTAGTGAGTGTCACAATTGACCATCTCGTCTCTACTCCTTCGGGATTAGGCGGGACACTCATTGGGTACACGTTATTTTTGTACTCATACTACACTTGCTGTGCATTTTGTTGCACAGGTATATGTGATTCCAGTGGTCTACTGGACGTAGCAGCACGGACGATTCTGGGACTAGGTGAGCTGCATCATTCGAGACGACCGCAGCTAGGGTAGTCCCTTTCCAGCACTGTATTCACTTTCCGTTCACTGTATTCCAGACGAAGGTTGTAATTTTTTCCCTCTTATCAGTAGATGCTCATGTACTTGTGACTCCGGGTTCTGGGATGGTTGAAAAATTGTAATAATTGTTTAACTCTCAAATGTTATTTGAACTATATTTTTCAACAATTTCTAAATATGGAAGAAAAATCATGTATTTCCAAAAGTGTTAAAACGAGATTTGATTAAGTAATCTGGTTGGCTTGCCTGACAATAGTGTTTGGCGCCATCACGACCCTTAGTAGATTTTGGGTCGTGACAGTAGAGGCTAAGCACATGCTGCAGCGTGACCTCCCTACCATCTAGCTCTGCATACTTAATAAACATCGAGAGCAATTTGTAGAGAGAAGAAGAAAGCTGGGTCGGACACACCTCGTAGTAATGGCAAAAATCGACCACCAGCATTGGGAGCAGAAGCGTAAATCTCACCTTGAAGGGGTAGGCATAAAATGCGCAATACCCTCTACGGTCGATCTGGACCCTGTCCTCCCTATTAGCAAGGGCAATGTCAGCGTAGCTTGGGATGCTCCACTGCTCTTGCAGTTGGGCTATCCCAACTCCCCCTATTAATGGAGCCTCATCCACCTACTCCACTCCACTATCAGTAGTAATGTCAACCACCTAACCTACGGGCAGAGATACTATCTCATCGACCGATGGAACTTCATTGCTTTCCACCAGTTTTATATTTCCCGTCGCCGGAGATGGTTCTTCAACCACTGGAAAATTAACTGAAAGATCTGCCGGAAGAACTTTTTGGGAAGAATTGCCTGCCATTGTTAATTCACGAACGAGGGAGCAATAGGTTTTGATGGAAAGGGCAAAGGTTGCAGCAACAAGAGAACAGAGATGAAGACAGATTAGTAGGAAGAAATGCTTCCTCAGAATTTCACTCAAAAGAACAATGGAAGTATGAAAAGCAAATGCTCAATCCTCTCTATTTATAAAGAACAAAATTGGCCTTCACGAAACCCAATAGCCATCATTAAATACATGACTGGCCGCGAAACGGTTCAGTTCCATAGAACGTGCGTCATTATGATAGGTTCCACTAAGCGACTGTCACACCTCCTTTTTCACTACACCCGCAAGGGTATAAAGGAGTTTTTTTAATTTAAGTGACAATCGAAACGGGATTTATTAAAAGATTCAGAGTCGCCACTTGGGAAATTTATGGTGTCCCAAGTCACCGGTTGAATCCCGAATCGAGGAAAATATGACTTTGTTTCACAGTTCGCGAACCAGAAAGCTGAGTAAGGAATTCTATTAACCCGGGAGAAGGTGCTAGGCATTCCCGGGTTCCGTGGTTCTAGCACGGTCGCTCAACTGTCATATTTGGCTTATTTATCTGATTTTAGAGCATTTTGAACCTATGTGCCAATTTTAACTTTCAGCTGCTTTTATTCAATTTTTAAAGAAAGTTGAACGTCGTTTAAAACATGTCTTTGGATCGCGTCACATGAAATACACCCGCAATCCTAAACACATTTTATTCAACGCTTTGGGATTTGATTTGGGTCACATGAAATGCACACCCGAGTTTAAGAAGGTAAATTATTAAAATACGCACCTAAAGCAACTACGCGTTATTATCTTTGAGGAAGGCCGTGAAATTCGCTAGACGGCCTATCCCGACTTCTAAGTATTTTAGTATAGACATTTAAAGAAGGCCCCGCAATTTATGCATTTTGTTTAGCGAGGCTCATCTCATTTTTATTATGTAAAGGCCAACCTAAAAGCAGTCTATTATTTTTCTAATTAATTTGTCTCTAAAAGGACCTAGTTAATTAGTTAACCAATCAATTATTATTAAAGGCGTTCAAAGAGGCCCAAACCTTAGGTCCACGATTTAATAGGTAGAGCGGGGTTTTTAGTACGTTGGGCCTCAAAGCAGTCCATAGGCACGTAATGTTATTTCAGCCTGCCTAAACAAACCGTCCAATACCTTGCTTCCCAAGTGAACTCAATACAAGTGTAAACAAATTAGGATCTGGGCCAAATCTGCACAAGCCTTCAGCCCAGCGAAATTGAACAGCCTAAGGCAGGCCTACGTACACTCAAAGCTGGAACTGTATAAGTCCAGACTCGTCCCAATAGACTAATGGACCACACAATGAGCTTTGAAATTTAATAGTAAATTATGATAAATGAGAAAGGATTAATTGCAGTTAACCTTAACAAATCATGACTAATTTTCTAATTTTAAACTAAACCACTACTTTTAAATCCCTAATTTCGAGCTAACTCATATTAACACAAACTCGAGGTTCGAAACTGACTCAAGCTGGCACAATCATATGCAAAATTCATTATGATCTTAAGAAGAAACTAAATTAGTTTATCAGTCCACGGTCCAAACAATTCGGGTTATTTACAACATCTAATTACTTATATTCTAACTAGTCTAATCTACGAACGTGTGCAAGATGGAAATAATAAACACAACCAGCTCCTATTTCATCTAAGCAACTAATATGAAAACTAACTTCAGTTCAGCTAATCTATTAAACGTAGGCCTTCATAGACTGAGGACAATCAATTCAACTAGTCAAATACAGTCCAAACAGCCCTATTATAGTCCAATTATTACAAATTATAAAATGTTCGAATCATCTAAATCTCCACTACTGCTACCGCGTATCTAACATTCAAATTAACATGACTATAAACAAGCTGACATCAAGTTAATAGGAGCCATATGTCATTTCTTCAATAACCAATACACATTGACTGATTCAGTCCCTAATACATCATTTTGGAGTTGGAAAATTACCTAGAATTCGAACAAAAGTAGGGAAAAAAGGAGGTCAGCAGCAACAGGCAACAAACAGAAATCACAACCAGCAGCAACAGACCAATTTTGAACTGAAACAGCTTCTCAAAAACCAAGGATGAATTACAGAGTTGCAACACCCAATTGACGACCAAAACCAGCTTAATTAAACCCAAAATCACTCGAAATCAACCCAGTAAACCTCTGAAACATCAGCAACTAGACATTGAACTAGAAGATGTGAATCAATAACTAGAAACCAAAATTAACCTAATGTTTTTCAATGGAATAGTGTTTTTTTTATTTTTTGAAGATTTTCTGTTGTTTTTGGTTTTGTTGAAGAATTGGATGTAGAGTTTTTGATTTGAAATTCAAATCTCCAATTTGTGAAGACTTGTGGAATTGGGGGGAATTTTCAGATGTTGAAACATGTTCCCTAAGGCACTAATCATGCCTTTTTATAGGCAAAATGAGGGCAACCCTCATATTTTCCTATTTTCTTTTAGTCCCTCTTTTTATTTTCAGATTTTAACTAACTAGTCTCTAACTTACTGACTTGTTTCTCAAGTTAGTACACCTAATTTCTGAATTTACCTTAGAACCCCCATCTAGAAGCTTCTAGGAAATTCTATTTTAGTTATTGCTAGATTCCCTACCCTTGAATTACCTCAATTACCCTTGACTTGTTCTGAAATTACCAATCTAATATCAAACTGTACCTCACCCTTGTTTCCCCTTAATCAAGCCTATCAGCTATACCCAAACAATCAATTTAAATATGGTTAACTAAACAAGCTTTAAATCAAATGTTCATGAGTGAACAATCTCCTAAAATCAAACTAGGTGGACAAATTAAACCAATTATGAAGTTAAACCTATTAATGAACTGCATTTAACAACTAAATCTAATTGTAGTAATTAATTGGCTAACACATAATCAAACCTATTAAAATAGACTACAATTGTATATGGAGACTCAACAGTATCAATCAACATGAATAAACTAAACAAAACAGCAAAAATGCATTTAACTAATCATGACATGCTTAACTCTAAATCGAACACAGTTGAATTAACGAACTAATACCCACTATTGATTGAAAGAGGATGAAGAACAAACATATAAGAAACAGACTAACCTAATCGAACACTGGTTTAAACGAACTGATAATAAAAGAATGAAGAAAAAAATCAAATTAAACCCTAATTGATTAATCAGGAAGAAATATCAATTAATAAGAAGAAAATAATGAAGAAGGACCAAGAAAACCTTACCTATGGAGTCCGGAACGGAGACTGAAAAAATCGATTTGAGCCTCGGAATAATGTTAATAGTTTGTTCTTCTCATAGAACAAACAAAAACGTTATTTTGTGAGTCGAATCCAATACCAGATTCAGGAAATCGGGCAAAAATCAAGAAAAATGAACTTCTAGGGTTCTGCCGTCTCTATGATTTGAAATTTGAGCAGTTCCGGTGATGTTCAAAGAAAACCAATGAAGGATTCAGGAAGAGGGGAATCAGGAGAGTATAGGGTGTAATTTCAAAGCCATTTGGAGTAGTTAGGGTTTTTGTCGGATTTTAGATCGGAGATTCGAGCAGCTTGGTTGTGATTTGAGGGAAAAGGTTTGGAGATTTGGGATGTGGGAATGGAGGAGATACTAGGGTGTTCATTTGGGGTTGAACGGAACCGGCGCTGCCACCGGAGGAGGCGGGGAATTTAAGGTGGCGCTAGGGTTTGGGGACTAGGTCTCTGAAGAGGGTGAGTGAGGGAGACGATGAGGGGGTAGGGGGGTTTCGGACATTTATATATTAATTCGACCCCACTTTAAGGCCGTTGATCATATCAACCTCGACGGCCCAAATTAAAAGATGATCAAACGACATCGTTCCGTTTTAAGGGGGACAGGCCGTGTATTGGGGTATTTGGGCTTGGACTAGGGGTGTGTTTCGTTTGGGCTAGGCATAATTAAAGCAGCCCAATTTTGAGTCTTTCATTAAGGCAGCCCCATTTTCTTTTTTAATGGTTTTCTTTTCTTCTTTTTATTTTTTTTCATTTGTATTTATATTTTCTGATTTTTATTAAATGCCAAATTTAAAAATAAAGAACTAAATTGACTTCTAAAATTATATTACCCAATGTCCCAATACAATAATTCCTAATTAATCGCAACTAAGACAATTAAAAGTATAAATGCAAAAGAACCCTTTTTGTTATTTTCTCTATTTTTAAGCAATTTTAACTACTGATTAATCCTAGAATGTGAGATTACACCTTGAATGCAAATGCAAAGTATTTTTTATATTTTTCACTAATTAAAATCCACAAATAAAATGCAAACAATTAACCTAAAATGTCATAAAAATCCACAAAATTACAAAATAATAAAAGAAATCATTTTGTTTGAATTTCTGGGAATAACTCGTATAGGGCAAAAATCACGTGATCACAGCTGCCCCTCTTTGCTCGAGAACACGAAGAGTTTTCAGGCAAAGATAAGTGAGCGGATACAAGCGATTTTTGCCCGTTTGAATATTCCCCGTAAAGCATTTTTGAAAGAGCTGACCGCACCCTGCTTCAGAGGTTGCCTAGATATCCTTGGCTAAAAAGGAATCAAGTCAGTGTAGTTCGGGAATGTCTGGTAGCTGGGACTACCAGGAGCTGTGACTTCACTGCTGTTGTTGTTGCTACTGCTTGCTGACCTCCCTTATTACACCATGTCAAATTAAAAGAAGCTAAACAAGCTACGCTCTATGAATTATAAAAGTCCTATCTATATCTTCAAACTTGATCTTGTATTTCTTGTTGCCTTGTTGTCTTATGTTCTCTTGGTGAAATCTTGACTGCTAAACTTGAGTGTATTCCTCTGTTATACGGGCGGGCTCCCGACTGCTGAACTTGAATGCATTTCTCTGTTATCCAGGCGGGCTCCTAACTTCACGAAATAGATAGAACAAAGAAAACTTTCTGCCCCAGTTTGGAAACTGGGCATCACGTTACCGGATATTAATAAGAATTTGAAAACTAAAACTTGAATTGTAATACCTCTGTTATACGGGCGCGCTCCCTAATTCGAAATTTGAAAATGTATTCCTTGGTTATACGGTCGGGCTCCCGACTTCAACACTTGACAATGTATTCCTCTGTTATACGGGCGGGCTCCCGGCTTCAAAACTTGACAATGTATTCCTATGTTATACGAGCGGGCTCCTGACTTCAAAATAGACAGAGAAATTAATTGAAAACTAAAATTTGGAATGTAACACCTATGTTCTTCAGGCGGGCTCTTGACTGCTGAAACTTGAAAAGTATGCCTCTGTTCTCCAAGCGGGCTCCTGACTGTTGAAACTTGAATTGTATGCCTTTATTCTCCAGGCGGGCTCCTGACTGCTGAAATTCGAAATGTATGCCTCTGTTCTCCAGGCGGGTTCCTCACTTCAATAAAATAGGCAAACAAAGAAAATTTTCTGCCCCAGTTTGGAAGCTGGATGCATGGGTGAGTGTTAACTTAATCATTATACCAACTATTACTAAGAGTTTGAAAGCTAAGTCCTATTATCCAGGGAGGCCCTGAAAACTCCTAACAATTACGAACCTAAGTTATATCTTCTAAAGGTATCGTCCTCATTACATCATGTTATCTACAAGGGCTTCTGAACTACATCCTATTATCCAGGAAGGTCTAGACAACTCCTACTTGAATTTTATCCTAAACTTGCAAACTCTGAAACCAACTTACATTCCCCTACGCTATTCATGATTATCTTGTATTTTAATCAAACCACACTTTCTGGTCAAACCTGATTAATGTTTGTTTTTTCGTCATGGAGAGTTCCTCCGGAACAACCGACTTTCTGCCCCTATTTCAATCAAAGAAAATTTCGTCAGTTTAAAATGGTGGTTAGTTGATGGCATTCTTGCTGAAAATTCTTCCACTGCATTGCTTTGTTTTGACCGGCTTCCCCGAACTGGCCATGAATCGCTTGACTTTCTGCCTGACTTTCAACCCCCTGACTTTCGACAACCCGAGTGTTCTATACCCATATTGTTGTCTCACACCTCTTACCCCTTTATCTGAACCTTTGCATTGCCCACAACATTTCCCAATCAGTCCACCGATGAAACTTCTAGTGATTCCATGTATTCCACCTTACATCACGTTGTCTTTGACACGTTCTGACCACATCGTGCTTTATAATTTTCGGAAGCTGGTAGTGAGCGTTGAAATCCTTTTCCACTTGCTTTGAACAAGACTGACATTGAAACATCTTAGACAGATAAAAACCCCCAAAAGAAAATGAAATGCAATGATTTTACGAGTTAAGGATAAGAAGAATCCAAAACCGGATGACTACTAAAAGAAAAGGGAAAGAAACTTATCTGATCGGAACAGCTGGTACCAACGGTCATGACATGCATTGCGGACTAATCGACCCAATATATCCAGCCAACCAGCTTTCAGTTACGATACTTTGTTGCCCTAGAATTTCCATCACCCGATTAATGTACCCAAACCTTGACCATGTTCATATTGCGGGGCCTTGAAACAGTTTTCCACCAACAGATGTTGAAACCTGTTCCCTAAGGCACTAGACATTCCTTTTGATAGGCAAAATGAGGGCAACCCTCATATTTTCCTATTTTCTTTTAGTCCCTCTTTTTATTTTCAGATTTTAACTAACTAGTCTCTAACTTACTGACTTGTTTCTCAAGTTAGTACACCTAATTTCTGAATTTACCTTAGAACCCCCATCTAGAAGCTTCTAGGAAATTCTATTTCAGTTATTGCTAGATTCCCTACCCTTGAATTACCTCAATTACCCTTGACTTGTTCTGAAATTACCAATCTAATACCAAACTGTACCTCACCCTTGTTTCCCCTTAATCAAGCCTATCAGTTATACCCAAACAATCAATTTAACTATGGTTAACTAAACAAGCTTTAAATCAAATGTTCATGAGTGAACAATCTCCTAAAATCAAACTAGGTGGACAAATTAAACCAATTATGAAGTTAAACCTATTAATGAACTACATTTAACAACTAAATCTAGTTGTAGTAATTAATTGGCTAACACATAATCAAACCTATTAAAATAGACTACAATTGTATATGGAGACTCAACAGTATCAATCAACATGAAGAAACTAAACAAAACAGCAAAAATGCATTTAACTAATCATGACATGCTTAACTCTAAATCGAACACAGTTGAATTAACGAACTAATCCCCACTATTGATTGAAAGAGGATGAAGAACAAACATATAAGAAACGGACTAACCTAATCGAACACTGGTTTAAACGAACTGATAATAAAAGAATGAAGAAAATAATCAAATTAAACCATAATTGATTAATCAGGAAGAAATATCAATTAATAAGAAGAAAATAATGAAGAAGGACCAAGAAAACCTTATCTATGGAGTCCGGAACGGAGACTGAAAAACTCGATTTGAGCCTCGGAATAATGTTAATAGTTTGTTCTTCTCATAGAACAAACAAAAACGTTATTTCGTGAGTCGAACCCAATACCAGATTCAGGAAATCGGGCAAAAATCAAGAAAAATATACTTCTAGGGTTCTGCCGTCTCTATGATTTGAAATTCGAGCAGTTCCGGTGATGTTAAAAGGAAACCAATGAAGGATTCAGGAAGAGGGGAATCGGGAGAGTATAGGGTGTAATTTCAAGGCCATTTGGAGTAGTTAGGGTTTTTGTCGGATTTTAGATCGGAGATTCGAGCAGCTTGGTTGTGATTTGAGGGAAAAGGTTTGGAGATTTGGGATGTGGGAATGGAGGAGATACTAGGGTGTTCATTTGGGGTTGAACGAAACCGGCGCTGCCACCGGAGGAGGCGAGGAATTTAAGGTGGCGCTAAGGTTTGGAGACTAGGTCTCTGAAGAGGGTGAGTGAGGGAGACGATGAGGGGGTAGGGGGGTTTCGGACATTTATATATTAATTCTCCCCCACTTCAAGGTCGTTGATCATATCAACCTCGACGGCCCAAATTAAAAGATGATCAAACGACGTCGTTCCGTTTTAAGGGGGACAGGCCGTGTATTGGGGTATTTGGGCTTGGACCGGGGTGTGTTTGGTTTGGGCTAGGCATAATTAAAGCAGCCCAATTTTGAGTCTTTCATTAAGGCAGCCCCATTTTCTTTTTTAATGGTTTTATTTTCTTTTTTTCTTTTCTTCTTTTTCTTTTTTTTTAATTTTGTATTTATATTTTTTGATTTTTATTAAATGCCAAATTTAAAAATAAAGAACTAAATTGACTTCTAAAATTATATTACCTAATGTCCCAATACAATAATTCCTAATTAATCGCAACTAAGACAATTAAAAGTATAAATGCAAAAGAACTCTTTTTGTTATTTTCTCTATTTTTAAGCAATTTTAACTACTGATTAACCCTAGAATGTGAGATTAAACCTTGACTTCAAATGCGAAGTATTTTTTGAATTTTTTATAAATTAAAATACATAAATAAAATGCAAACAATTAACCTAAAATGTCATAAAAATCTACAAAATTGCAAAATAATAAAAGAAATTATTTTGTTTGAATTTCTGGGAATAACTCGTATAGGCCAAAAATCACGTGCTCACAGCTGCCCCTCTTTGCTCGAGAACACGAAGAGTTTTCGGGCAAAGATAAGTGAGCGGATACAAGAGATTTTTGCCCATTTGAATATTCCCTGTAAAGCATTTTTGAAAGAGCTGACCGCACCCTGCTTTAGAGGTTGCCTAGATATCCTTGGCTAAAAAGGAATCAAGTCAGTGTAGTTCGGGAATGTCTGGTAGCTGGGACTACCAGGAGCTGTCACTTCACTGCTGTTGTTGTTGTTACTGTTTGCTGACCTCCCTTATTACACCATGTCAAAATAAAAGAAGCTAAACAAGCTACGCTCTATGAATTACAAAAGTCCTATCTATATCTTCAAACTTGATCTTGTATTTCTTATTGCCTTGTTATCTTATGTTCTCTTGGTGAAATCTTGACTACTGAACTTGAGTGTATTCCTCTGTTATACGGGCGGGCTCCCGACTGCTGAACTTGAATGTATTCCTCTGTTATCCAGGCGGGCTCCTGACTTCACGAAATAGATAGAACAAAGGAAACTTTCTTCCCCAGTTTGGAAACTGGGCATCACGTTACCGGATATTAATAAGAATTTGAAAATAAAAATTTGAATTGTAATACCTATGTTATACGGGCGCGCTCCCTAATTCAAAATTTGAAAATTTATTCCTTGGTTATACGGGCGGGCTCCCGACTTCAACACTTGACAATGTATTCCTCTGTTATACGGGCGGGCTCCCGACTTCAAAACTTGACAATGTATTCCACTGTTATACGAGCGGGCTCCTGACTTCAAAACTTGAATGTATACCTCTGCTCTCCAGGCGGGCTCCTGACTTCAAAATAGACAGAGAAATTAATTGAAAACTAAAATTTGGAATGTAACACCTATGTTCTTCAGGCGGGCTCTTGACTGCTGAAACTTGAATTGTATGCCTCTGTTCTCCAGGCGGGCTCCTGACTGCTGAAACTTGAATTGTATGCCTCTATTCTCCAGGTGGGCTCCTGACTGCTGAAATACGAAATGTATGCCTCTGTTCTCCAGGCGGGTTCCTGACTTCAATAAAATAGGAAAACAAAGAAAATTTTCTGCCCCAGTTTGGAAGCTGGGTGCATGGGTGAGTGTTAACTGAATCATTATACCAACTATTACTAAGAGTTTGAAAGCTAAGTCCTATTATCCAGGGAGGCCCTCACAACTCCTAACAATTACGAACCTAAGTTATATCTTCTAAAGGTATCGTCCTCATTACATCATGTTATCTACAAGGGTTTCTGAACTACATCCTATTATCCAGGAAGGTCCTGACAACTCCTACTTGAATTTTATCCTAAACTTGCAAACTATGAAACCAACTTACATTCCCCTACGCTATTTATGATTATCTTGTATTTTAATCAAATCACACTTTGCGGTCAAACCTGATTAATGTTTGTTTTTTCCTCATGGAGAGTTCCTCCGGAACAACCGACTTTCTGCCCCTATTTCAATCAAAGAAAATTTCGTCAGTTTAAAATGGTGGTTAGTTGATGGCATTCTTGTTGAAAATTCTTCCGCTGCATTGCTTTGTTTTGACCGGCTTCCCCGAACTGGCCATGAATCGTTTGACTTTCTGCCTGACTTTCAACCCCCTGACTTTCGACAACCCGAGTGTTCTATACCCATGTTGTTGTCTCACACCTCTAACCCCTTTATCTGAACCTTTGCATTTCCCACGACATTTCCAAATCAGTCCACCGATGAAACTTCTAGTGATTCCATGTATTCCACCTTACATCACGTTGTCTTTGACACGTTCTGACCACATCGTGCTTTATAATTTTCGGAAGCTGGTAGTGAGCGTTGAAATCCTTTTCCACTTGCTTTGAACAAGACTGACATTGAAACATCTTAGACAGATAAAAACCCCCAAAAGAAAATGAAATGCAATGATTTTACGAGTTAAGGATAAGAAGAATCCAAAGCCGGATGACTACTAAAAGAAAAGGGAAAGAAACTTATCTGATCGGAACAGCTGGTACCAACGGTCATGACATGCATTTCGGACTAATCGACCCAATCTATCCAGCCAATCAGCTTTCAGTTACCATACTTTGTTGACCCAGAATTTCCATCACCTGATTACTGTACCCAAACCTTGACCTTGTTGATCTTGCTGGGCCTTGAAATAGTTTTTCACCAACAGATGTTGAAACATGTTCCCTAAGGCACTAGTCATACCTTTTTATAGGCAAAATGAGGGCAACCCTTATATTTTCCTATTTTCTTTTAGTCCCTCTTTTTATTTTCAGATTTTAACTAACTAGTCTCTAACTTACTGACTTGTTTCTCAAGTTAGTACACCTAATTTCTGAATTTACCTTAGAACCCCCATCTAGAAGCTTCTAGGAAATTCTATTTCAGTTATTGCTAGATTCCCTACCCTTGAATTGCCTTAATTACCCTTGACTTGTTCTGAAATTACCAATCTAATACAAAACTGTACCTCACCCTTGTTTCCCCTTAATCAAGCCTATCAGCTATACCCAAACAATCAATTTAACTATGGTTAACTAAACAAGCTTTAAATCAAATGTTCATGAGTGAACAATCTCCTAAAATCAAACTAGGTAGACAAATTAAACCAATTATGAAGTTAAACCTATTAATGACTACATTTAACAACTAAATCTAATTGTAGTAATTAATTGGCTAACACATAATCAAACCTATTAAAATAGACTACAATTGTATATGGAGACTCAACAGTATCAATCAACATGAAGAAACTAAACAAAACAGCAAAAATGCATTTAACTAATCATGACATGCATAACTCTAAATCGAACACAGTTGAATTAACGAACTAATCCCCACTATTGATTGAAAGAGGATGAAGAACAAACATATAAGAAATAGACTAACCTAATCGAACACTGGTTTAAATGAACTGATAATAAAAGAATGAAGAAAAAAATAAAATTAAACCCTAATTGATTAATCAGGAAGAAATATCAATTAATAAGAAGAAAATAATAAAGAAGGACCAAGAAAACCTTACCTATGGAGTCCGGAACGGAGACTGAAAAACTCGATCTGAGCCTTGGAATAATGTTAATCGTTTGTTCTTCTTAGAGAACAAACAAAAACATTATTTCGTGAGTCGAATCCAATACCAGATTCAGGAAATCGGGCAAAAATCAAGCAAAATGAACTTCTAGGGTTCTGCCGTCTCTATGATTTGAAATTCGAGCAGTTCTGTGATGTTCAAAGGAAACCAATGAAGGATTCAGGAAGAGGGGAATCAGGAGAGTATAAGGTGTAATTTCAAGGCCATTTGGAGGAGTTAGGGTTTTGGTCGGATTTTAGATCGGAGATTCGAGCAGCTTGGTTGTGATTTGAGGGAAATGGTTTGGAGATTTGGGATGTGGGAGTGGAGGAGATACTAGGGTGTTCATTTGGGGTTGAACGGAACCGGCGCTGCCACCGGAGGAGGCGAGGAAATTAGGGTGGCGCTAGGGTTTGGGGACTGAGTCTCTGGAGAGGGTGAGTGAGGGAGACGATGAGGGGGTAGGGGGGTTTCGGACATTTCTATATTAATTCTACCCCACTTCAAGGCCGTTGATCATATCAACCTCGACGGCCCAAATTAAAAGATGATCAAATGACGTCGTTCCATTTTAAGGGGGGCAGGCCGTGTATTGGGGTATTTGGGCTTGGACTGGGGGTGTGTTTGGTTTGGGCTAGGCATAATTAAAGTAGCCCAATTTTGAGTCTTTCATTAAGGCAGCCCCATTTTCTTTTTTAATGGTTTTCTTTTCTTTTTTTATTCTTTTCGTATTTTTCTTTTTTTTTCATTTTGTATTTATATTTTGTGATTTTTATTAAATGTCAAATTTAAAAATAAAGAACTAAATTGACTTCTAAAATTATATTTCCTAATGTCCCAATACAATAATTCCTAATTAATCGCAACTAAGACAATTAAAAGTATAAATGCAAAAGAACCCTTTTTGTTATTTTCTCTATTTTAAAGCAATTTTAACTACTGATTAATCCTAGAATGTGAGATTAAACCTTGAATGCAAATGTGAAGTATTTTTTGTATTTTTCACTAATTAAAATGCACAAATAAAATGCAAACAATTAACCTAAAATGTCATAAAAATCCACAAAATTGCAAAATAATAAAAGAAATCATTTTTTTGAATTTCTGGGAATAACTCGTATAGGGCAAAAATCACGTGCTCACAGCTGCCCCTCTTTGCTCGAGAGCACGAAGAGTTTTTGGGCAAAGATAAGCGAGCGGATACAAGCGATTTTTGCCCGTTTGAATATTCCCTGTAAAGCATTTTTGAAAGAGCTGACCGCACCCTGCTTTAGAGGTTGCCTAGATATCCTTGGCTAAAAAGGAATCAAGTCACTGTAGTTTGGGAATGTCTGTTAGCTGGGACTACCAGGAGCTGTGACTTCACTGCTTTTGTTGTTGCTACTGCTTGCTGACCTCCCTTATTACACCATGTCAAAATAAAAGAAGCTAAACAAGCTACGCTCTATGAATTACAAAAGTCCTATCTATATCTTCAAACTTGATCTTGTATTCTTTGTTGCCTTGTTGTCTTATGTTCTCTTGGTGAAATCTTGACTGCTGAACTTGAGTGTATTCCTCTGTTATACGGGCGGGCTCCCGACTGCTGAACTTGAATGTATTCCTCTGTTATCCAGGCGGGCTCCTGACTTCACGAAATAGATAGAACAAAGAAAACTTTCTGCCCCAGTTTGGAAACTGGGCATCACGTTACAGAATATTAATAAGAATTTGAAAACTAAAACTTGAATTGTAATACCTCTGTTATACGGGCGCGCTCCCTAATTCGAAATTTGAAAATGGATTCCTTGGTTATACGGGCGGGCTCCTGACTTCACGAAATAGATAGAACAAAGAAAGCTTTCTGCCCCAGTTTGGAAACTGGGCATCACGTTACAGAATATTAATAAGAATTTGAAAACTAAAACTTGAATTGTAATACCTCTGTTATACGGGCGCGCTCCCTAATTCGAAATTTGAAAATGTATTCCTTGGTTATACGGGCGGGCTCCTGACTTCAACACTTGACAATGTATTCCTCTGTTATACGGGCTGGCTCCCGGCTTCAAAACTTGACAATGTATTCCTCTGTTATACGAGCGGGCTCCTGACTTCAAAACTTGAATGTATACCTCTGCTCTCCAGGCGGGCTCCTGACTTCAAAGTAGATAGAGAAATTAATTGAAAACTAAAATTTGGAATGTAACACCTCTGTTCTTCAGGCGGGCTCCTGACTACTGAAACGTGAATTGTATGCCTCTGTTCTCCAGGCGGGCTCCTGACTGCTGAAACTTGAATTGCATGCCTCTATTCTCCAGGCGGGCTCCTGACTGCTGAAATCCGAAATGTATGCCTCTGTTCTCCAGGCGGGTTCCTAACTTCAATAAAATATGCAAACAAAGAAAATTTTCTGTCCTAGTTTGGAAGCTGGGTGCATGGGTGAGTGTTAACTGAATCATTATACCAACTATTACTAAGAGTTTGAAAGCTAAGTCCTATTATCTAGGGAGGCCTTGACAACTCATAATAATTACGAACCTAAGTTATATCTTCTAAAGGTATCGTCCTCATTACATCATGTTATCTACAAGGGTTTTTGAACTACATCCTATTATCCAGGAAGGTCCTAACAACTCCTACTTGAATTTTATCCTAAACTTGCAAACTCTGAAACCAACTTACATTCCCCTACGCTATTCATGATTATCTTGTATTTTAATCAAATTACACTTTGCGGTCAAACCTGATTAATGTTTGTTTTTTCCTCATGGAGAGTTCCTCCGGAACAACCGACTTTCTGCCCCTGTTTCAATCAAAGAAAATTTCATCAGTTTAAAATGGTGGTTAGTTGATGGCATTCTTGCTGAAAATTCTTCCACTGCATTGCTTTGTTTGGACCGGCTTCCCCGAACTGGCCATGAATCGCTTGACTTTCTGCCTGACTTTCAACCCCCTGACTTTTGACAACCCGAGTGTTCTATGCCCATGTTGTTGTGTCATACCTCTGACCCCTTTATCTGAACCTTTGCATTTCCCACAACATTTCCCAATCAGTCCACCGATGAAACTTCTGGTGATTCCATGTATTCCACCTTACATCACGTTGTCTTTGACACGTTCTGACTACATCGTGCTTTACAATTTTCGGAAGCTGGTAGTAAGCGTTGAAATCCTTTTCCACTTGCTTTGAACAAGGCTGACATTGAAACATCTTAGACAGATAAAAAACCCCAAAAGAAAATGAAACGCAATGATTTTATGAGTTAAGGATAAGAAGAATCCAAAATCAGATGACTACTAAAAGAAAAGGGAAAGAAACTTATTTGACCGGAACAGCTGGTACTAACGGTCATGACATGCATTTCGGACTAATCGACCCAATCTATCCAGCCAACCAGCTTTCAGTTACCATACTTTGTTGCCCCAGAATTTCCATCACCTGATTACTGTACCCAAACCTTGACCTTCTTCATCTTGCGGTGCCTTGAAACAGTTTTCCACCAACAGACCTTTCTCATTTTTTCACTTCTTAACTCACTTTCGCCTCAAGGTTCCCGTGAAAGTTTTCACCAATAAGACTCTCTCATTTTAATTTCTCTCAACTCCCGTCGCCTTACGGTGCCCGTGAAGGTTTTCATCAATAAGACTCTCTTATTTTTATTTCTTTCAACTCACGTTGCCTTACGGTGCCTGTGAGTGTTTTCGCAATATGATTCTCTCATTTTTATCTTTCCTGCTCGAACCAGAGTGTTGCCCTAGACATGGATTACCTTTACCCGCTTGACTTGGCATTTCTCAAAGACTGATCAGAAGGTCTTTATTAGGACCTTAATGTGGCTTTTGGACAGGGTTAGAAAAGAAGGGTATAAAAGTCTCGAAAACAACTCAACATGGGTTAAAAATTACAACTTTCGGAATCAAATCTTTCACAACAATCACAACTTCTGCCCTTGTTTCTTGCTTGGGGACTTTTGGATTTTTATTTTGGTATGACTGAACCTCAGAGGAAGGCTGCCTACGTACCTTTTCGGGATCAAGTCAAACGTAATTCACGTCATAGAAATTACTTTTGTTGTGATTTTTCTTCCTCTTCTTTTCTTTTTGTTTTTCTGTTCTTCTTTTCCCCTCTTTTTCATCTTTATTTTCCTTTCCTTTCTTTTCTTTTATTTTCTTTTTTTCTTTTATTTTCTTTTCTTTTCTTTTTTTCTTTTCTTTTTCTTCTTCTTTCTTTCTTTCTTTCTTTCTTTCCTTTTTTTCTTTTCTTTTCTTCCTTCTTTCCTTTTCATTTACTTATATTCTGCACTTGTGTTTCTCAATTGTACCATTGATTCCGAAAGAGGGGTATAAAAAAAAATAAAATAAGGCTCAAAGGGGATGACAAGGGATAAAGTGTTTAGATAGCAGATAAAAAGGCCTTCGTCATTTCAATCTTCAAAATATGCCAAGTTCAAACAAATACAATTAAACAAAGAAATCATACATAGTATCTCTTGACCGCATCGAAATTGATAGCCATTTCTACACATTTTCCTTCCACATCTGTTAAATATAATGCACCATTTGACAACACTTTGGTTACGACAAATGGCCCCTGCCAATTTGGAGCGAACTTTCCCTTTGCTTCAGCCCAATGAGGCAAAATACGTCTCAGCACTAACTGTCCCACTTCAAACTTCCTCGGATGCACTTTCTTGTTGTATGCTCTTGCCATTTTTTGTTGGTACAATTGGCCATGACACACTAATGCTAATCTTTTCTCATCGATCAAACTCAACTGTTCAAGGTGGGTTTTCACCCATTCATCATCATCGATCTCAGCCTCCATGATAATTCGAATGGACGTGATTTCCACTTCTGCATGTATCACTGCTTCGGTGCCATACACCAATGAATAAGGAGTTGCCCCTACTGAAGTACGAACAGTGGTGTGGTACACCAACAATGCAAAAGGCAGCTTTTCATGCCACTATATAGAACCTTCGACCATTTTCCGAAGTATTTTGTTTATATTCTTGTTGGCCGCTTCAACCGCACCATTTGCCTTAGGGCGGTATGGGGTAGAATTGCAATGAGTGATCTTGAAATGATCACATGTCTCTTTCATCAAATGACTATTGAGATTAGCTCCATTGTCTGTAATGATCACCTTTGGTATCCCAAACCGACAGATAATGTTCGAATGCACAAAATCCACCACAACTTTCTTGGTGACGAACTTGAATGTTTTAGCCTCTACCCACTTGGTAAAATAATCTATAGCCACCAAGATGAATCTGTGCCCATTTGACGTTGCTGGCTCAATTGGCCCAATGACATCCATGCCCCATGCAACAAAAGGTCATGGTGCGGACATCATGTGCAATTCTGATGGCAGAGAATGAATCAAATCTCCATGCACTTGGCGCTGATGACATTTGCGTACGAAACTGATGCAATCCCGCTCCATAGTGAGCCAATAATACCCTGCTCGGAGAATCTTCTTTGCCAGAACGTACCCACTCATATGTGGTCCACAAACTCCGGAATATAGCTCAGACATGATAGTTGTGGCCTGCCTCGCATCCATGCATCTTAACAGCCCGAGATCTGGGGTTCTTTTATACAACACTCCTCCACTAAGGAAAAACCCGCTTGCCAACCGTCGAATTGTTCTTTTCTGATCACCTGTGGCCTGTACCGTATACACCCCTATCCTGATATATTCCTTGATGTCATGAAACCATGGCTCACCGTCAAGTTCTTCTTCCACCACATTACAGTAAGCATGCTGGTCATAGACCTGAATCTGCAAAGGGTACACATAAGCCTTATCCGGATGATGTAACATTGATTCCAAAGTAGCCAAAGCATCGGCAACATCATTATGAATTCTTGGAATGTGCATGAACTCTATTGACTGAAACCATTGACAAAGATCATGCAAACATTGTCAGTATGGTATAAGCTTTAAGTCCTGTGTTTCCCATTCTCCTTGAATTTGGTGTACTAGTAGGTCCGAGTCACCCATGACCAAGACTTCCTTTACACCCATATCTACAGCTAACCTCAGCCCCAAGATACACGCCTCATATTCTGCCATGTTGTTAGTACAATAGAAATGAAGTCGAGCCGTAACAGGGTAGTGCTGCCCTATTTCCGAAATAAGTACCGCTCCTATCCCCACGCCTTTCATGTTTGCAGCCCCATCAAAGAAAAGTTTCCATCCCGGCTTCTCAACTTGTTCCAACTCATCAATGTGCATCACCTCTTCATCAGGGAAATAAGTTTTCAAAGGTTCATAATCTTCATCAACTGGATTCTTAGCCAAATGGTCAGCTAACTCGTGTGCTTTCATCGTAGTCCGTGTCACATAGACAATGTCGAACTCCGTGAGTAGGATATACCACTTTGCAAGCCTTCCTGTGGGCATAGGCTTATGAAAAATATACTTCAATGGGTCCAAGCGAGATATGAGTTAGGTAGTGTAAGAGGATAGATAATGTTTCAACTTCTGTGCCACCCAAGTTAGGGCGCAACATGTCCTCTCAATATGAGTATACTTAACCTCGTAAGATGTGAATTTCTTGATGAGATAATAGATAGCCTGCACCTTTCTACCAATAACATCATGTTTCCCCAGTACACAACCAAATGAATTATCCAAAACCGTCAATATAGAATCAAAGGTCTCCATGGTTCTGGCGGGACCACCACGGGTGGGTTCGACAAATACCCCTTTATCTTATCGAAATCCTCCTGACATTCATCCGTCCACTTGACCGTAACATCTTTCTTTAACAGTTTGAAGATGGGCTCACAAGTTGTCGTGAGCTAAGCAATGAACCTACTGATATAATTCAATCTCCCCAACAAACTCATCACCTCGGTCTTGTTCCTTGGAGGCGGCAATTCCTGAATAGCCTTGATCTTTGACGGGTCTAGTTCAATACCCTGGCGGCTGACTATGAATCCCAACAACTTTCCAGACGGCACCCTGAAAGCGTATTTTGCAGGATTGAGCTTGAGATTATACCTGCGAAGCCTTTGAAAGAACTTTCTCAGATCTCTGACATGGTCAGACTGCCTTCTAGACACCACGATCACATCATCCACGTACACCTCAATCTCCTTGTGTATCATATCACGGAATATTGTTGTCATCACCCTCATGTAGGTTGCCCCAGCATTTTTCAAACCAAACGGCATGACCCCATAACAGTATGTGCCCCACGGCGTGATGAATGTCGTCTTTTCTGCATCTTCCTCATCCATTAAGATCTGATGATAACCCGCGTAACAATCCACAAAAGAATCGATCTCATATTTGGCACAATTATCAATCAATATGTGGATATTCGGCAGTGGAAAATTGTCTTTTGGACTCGCCTTGTTAAGATCCCGATAATCAACACACACCCCGATTTTTCCATCCTTCTTTAGTACAGGCACAACATTGGCCAACCAGGTAGGATACCGTGTGACCTGAATGACTTTCGCATCGAACTGCTTGGTGATCTCTTCTTTGATCCTTACACTTATATCCATTTTGAACTTTCTCAACTTCTGCTTGACAGGAGGGAGTGTCGGATCAGTGGGAAATTTGTGAACCACTAAATTTGTGCTTAGACCCGGCATATCATCATACGACCATGCAAAAATATCTTTGTATTCGAACAGTGCTTTGATTATCTCCTCCTTGAGTTGTGGTTCCAGATGAACACTTATTTTAGTTTCACGGACATTATCTTGGTCCCCTAGATTAACTGCTTCTGTGTCATTTAGGTTAGGTTTGGGTTTTTCCTCGAAGTGACTTAATTATTTACTAATTTCTTCATAGGCCTTGTCATCATCATATTCCGCCTCATCTTCACACTCAATTTCTTGTATTATTATTTCCGAGTTAGATTGGATTTTAAAACTTGGACAAAGATTCCTCATGCATGTCATGTCATTGATATTAGCATAAAAAGAACTGTGCAGAGAAGAAAAGAAAACGGAAACAAAATTAGGAATGAAGAAAGAAAGACAGTTTCATTTCATTGAATGTAAAGATAACAGGGTTTTAACTCATCCAAACGGACGGAACATAACATCTGAATTACAAACTCTGGAATAATCTAGATAACTAAAGAAAAACAAAACCCACTACCAAGACTCCCTCCGGGTAGGAAGAGGAGTGGCTTCCCAGTTGTTGACTTTAGCACGTGGTCCGACGAACTGTATATCTGCTTTGCTTGACCCTTCCCAGCTTCAACCATGTTTACCTCAGCGAATAACCTTTCAAACCCTTTATCCAAGTCTCCATCTGCACCAATCAATGACCCAGGAACCTTTGACAGCAGTGGCTTTCTGATACCCGGCCTGATGAAAGATCTGGACAGATGCGGGATCGGCTTGGTAAGAACCCATGCCCTTTTCTTCATTTTGCGAGCCCGTCTTATGTTCGCAGCTGTAGGCTTGAATCCCAACCTAAAAGTATCCAGATTCTTGGGCAAAGAAACTAGCTGAACAATACCTTGCAGGGCGGCACCCAAACCTTTAGCCAGTACAAACCCGTTCTTTAATATCTACGAAGCTACCATGACAGTTGCGGCTGTTATTCTAGGTACTGGGATGATTTTACCCTCTAGAACCTTTTCCACTAAGACCGTGTCGAAGACCTGGTAGACCCACGGACCCTTATCATAGTCAACTTCTATGAAAGGCAACATGGCATCACTTACAGCGCACATATTATCTTCACCATGCAGTACGATCTCCTGTCTGTCTCATTCAAACTTGACCATTTGATGTAATGTAGAAGGCACCGCCTTGGCGGCGTGGATCCAGGGTCGTCCCAGCAAAAGATTGTAAGAGACCGCCACATCTAATACCTTTAATTCCATGGTAAACTCCACCAGCCCGATTGTCACTTCTAATATTATGTCACCCACTGTGTCTTTACCTCCACCATCGAACCCTAGAACGCAAATGTTGTTCTTATAAATTCTGTCATCATCGACCTTTAGTTTGTTCAATGTGGACAAAGGACAAATGTTTGCACTGGACCCATTGTCAACCAGCACTCGAGTGACTATAGAATCCTCACATTTCACTGTCAAATAAAGAGCCTTGTTATGTTCCGTGCCCTCCACGGGCAACTCATCATCGTAGAAGGTCACTCTATTCACCTCAAAGATTTTATTCGCTATTTTCTCTAAATGATTCACCGAGTTCTTATCGGGGACATGAGCCTCGTTCAGTATTTTTATCAGCGCCCTACGATGCTCATATGAATGGATAAGAAATGAAAGCAATGACATCTAGGCAGGTGTCTTCCTTAACTGTTCAATAATGGAGTAATCCTGCACTTTCATCTTTTTCAAGAATTCTTCTTCCTCCTCTTCCATCACGGCTTTCTTAACTGGTATCGGGTTGTCTTTGGGGACCCTAGCTTTTCTTAACTCTTCCGGGGCAAAGCACCTTTCCGAACGAGTCAAACCCTGCGCTTCACAAACTTCCTCTTTGATTTCCTTCCCCTAATATGTCACCACCACCTGTTCATAACTCCAAGGAATGGCTTTGCTATTGGTCACTGACAACTGAGTCACTACTTTATGATAACAGGCTCTATGCTAGCTCCTTTCATGACCACCACGGGTTTGCTTGCCACCCCCTGGACCACCACTTTGACCAGCTCTGGTTTTACCGCAACAATGTTTGACGACCCTTTCCTGATCACCACAGCTGGCTTGCTGTCTACCCCTTTCGACTGAACCACTGCCTTTCCACTAGTTGGTTTTTCCTTTGAACTGGTTTCACTAGCACAGATCATCATTACTATTTGCGAGGGTTTCTTAAGTTCCCCTCCCTTGTGTATCAATTTAATCATGTGGGCCTCATGGTGAGCCGGCAATGGATTCTGGTTAATGTTTGGTGCCTCTGGGGCATGAACCTCGATCCGGTTAGTGTCAATGAGCTCTTGCATAACGGTCTTCAGTTTCCAACACTTCTCTATATCATGTCTGGAGGCCCCCGAACAGTATTCACAACTTACTGAATGGTCCAGATTTCTAGGGAGGGGATTTGGCATTTTGGGCTCAATCAGATTCAACGGGTCTAACTGCCTCAATCTAAGAAAAAGAGTGGTATATGACTCTCCCAGTGGAGTGAATGTCTTATATTTCTGTACACTTTCATTCCTAAAGGCTTGATTCCCACAGAAACCGGATCCTAGAGGATTTCTGTAGGCCCTTGGGGGTGGATATGTGTTTTGTGGAGGTGGGTATGCATTTTGGGGAGCTGGTGCATGCCATTGCGTATGAGCCGGAGGCTGGGTATAGGTTTGAGTGTGGTGGATGGAAAAATGTGGATCTAGTGGTGGGTAGTAGTGTTGTGGAGGACCATATGGGGTGTATGGGTAGTTTGGGTGGTGGGGTCTGGGTTGGTAGTAGGGTGAAGGGCCTCTAGATCTGGACCAAGCTCTAGATTCAACGGTTGCAACCTCTTCTTTCTTATTCTTTCCAAGCACACCCTAGTGCCACTTTGGATGGCCTGGGTAGTTGCTTTGATCGCTGAATAGCTCATGATTTTATTAGATTTCAATCCTTCCTCGACCATACCTCCCATCTTCATAACTTCGTCAAAAGATTTGCCAATTGTCGTCACCAGGTGACCAAAGTAAGTTGGCTCCAAAGCCTGCAAAAAGTAATCCACCATTTCACATTCCTTCATTAGAGGGTCGACTCTCACAGCCTGCTCCCTCCAACGGAACCCAAACTCCTTGAAGCTCTCCCCGGGCTTTTTCTTGAGTTTTATCAATGACAGACGGTCTGGGACAATCTCAAGATTATATTGGAAGTGGTCAGCAAACGCTTGTGCCAGGTCATCCCAGGTGTACCACCTACCAGGATACTACTGCGTATACCATTCTGGTGCAAACCCGCTCAAGCTCTGGACAAAATATGCCATCAATAGCTCGTCTTTCCCACCTGCCCCTCTCATCTTGCTACAGAATCCTCACAAGTGTGCCACTTGGTCACCATGCCCATCATACAGATCGAACTTTGGCATTTTGAACCCCGTTGGTAGCTGAACATCTGGGAATAGACACAGATCTTTATAGGCCACACTCACTTGGCCGCCCAATCCATGCATATTCTTGAAGGATTGCTCCAGGCTTTTTACTTTGCGAATCACTTCTCCTTGCTCTGAGCTCTTAGACGGCTTCTCAGTTTTTGCTGGGAGCTCAAAGTGAGGGGTATAAGAATATGGCTCAGGAGCTTTGAAAGTAGGTTTAGGAGGATAGTATTGGTTGTCGTGAGCCTAAAACAATGGCTCACTGGAGGATCTTTGCAGTGTGGCAGGTGGAGGTGCCACGAAAACAGGGGCGATTGGTGGAGGAGGGTTTTGTTTGGGTGGTGGAGCTTGGGTAGCGTAGGAAGTGGTGCTATAGCTCTGTTGGTAGTAAGGGAAGGCTGGAGATGGATTTTAAGTGGGAGGCTCCTGAGACTGAACCAAAGGTGGGACATAGGCTGGATTGACGGGATACACTGGTGCTGGATGCCCCTGAGCCCAGGCCTGATACATTTTGGCCATTTGTTGTTTCAATTTACGCATCTCCTCTTTCATTGAATTGACATCTACCACCTCAACCTCTTTTGATGGGTCCACAATACTTGTATCTGATTCCTGGCATGTCATGTTCAGTTTATCTTTTGACCGGGTGTTGTATGGATGGGTTGCCAGAATGCCGATTAACTTACCACCTGTCTGGACTCAACACATTAGACAACAACCTTGTTAGCGATTAGGCTTTAACAGATTGGATAACCGCACATTGGTCATGAATGCACCTATACAGTTAATTGTCTCTATTATGCATTTGCTCGATCGCATGCGTCATCCCGGCCTTTTCTCATTTTCAATTGCAAAATTTTCTCTCTTTCTCTTTTTGTTTCTCTTTTTCTTTTCTTTATTTATTTTCTTATTTTCATTCTTGCCTTTTATTTCTCTTTGTTCTTATTCTCTCCCTCTCTCGATTACTATTTCTATCCTTTTTCTTGTTTTTCCCTCTTCTCTTTTCTCTCGTTTTCTTACTTTTCTTCTCTCTTTTTCCTTTTCTTTTCATTTAGTTACGGTCGAATCCTAAGGAGATTACCTACGTATCATGACCCAGCATGAATCAGACCAAGCGTAGTTCGTGAAAATAAGTGCGAAAAATAAAGAAATAATTTTTGGAAATTTTCAATTTTCATTAGTAAAACATTCTATTACAAAACTAGACATTTTTTGGAAAGGAAAATAACAGACTCGAGAACCACTGACAGACTCTAGTGCGAAAAAGGAAATACAAACTCCAATAGACGACAGACTCTAAGGACAAAGAAAATACAGACTCAAACTACGAATACATTAAAGCTTCAAATTTTGGTGCCCGCGGGGCGTCGTTCGGCCTCTCCGCGGGCTTAGGTGCAAGACCCCTTTCCAGTTGCTCCAGTTCATTCATTATCTGCTTGACAAATATCATTACCACAGAAAAGAAGGTGGTTCAGGTCATGTTCTCACACACTCGACATTTCCTAACGATGGCATGAGCGATGGTCAGAATCCAGTCTCTAGTTCGGCCTTTTTCTAGGAGCGGGCGCTCTATCTGATTACCTCTAACTTTTAAAACCAGAGAATCATGAAGATGATATCTCTGTAACTGCTGTATTTCTTCTTCCATCATGGCCATTAAGTCATAGCAGTGTTCACTGTCGGCTTCAAAAGCTTTGTCTTGTTTAGCTCCCTCGTTCTCAAAGGTGGTCATTTTCCTTTTCAAATTAGCAATGGTTTTTTCATAATCCCTCTTCATCTGCTGTAAGAACTGTGTGCGCTCTGCCGTTCTCTTTGCCCATTGTGCCCGGAGTTTTGCTATGTTACCCTCGGACTTCTTCAGATCTTCCTGGCACTCAGTGATTTTCTTTTTCAACCCACTTATTAGCCTTTCATCAGACTGACTTCTCTGTTGGTTGTCAGCATCTAATTCTCATTTATCGGATTTGGGCCTTAAAAGCCTCATTTTCTTGGGCTAGTTTGTTCTTTTCTCCCTTATCGGCAGCGACTTGCACACTATTTTCAAATTTCAGGTCCCTAATATGTTGTTCCAGCTTGCCTATTTTGGCCCTGTAGCTTTCCTCTTTTGCCAGCCAACCCCATTATTCCTGTGAGTCGTCAGTAAATTGCTGGACATGGGCTCTTTTAGCAGGCCTTTGGGGAATCTGGAACCTTTTCCTGAACCAGACATTATATTTCGGGTCCACCTCACCTTTAGCTAGATCTCGGACCATAGTTCTAGGCTCGAGGAATCTGCATTCACTTCATAGCTTTCGAATTTTATCCTACATATGCGTATCTTGGACTCAACTCAATGACGTGCTTACTTAGGTCTTCGTCATTGGGGACGACTTGAAACCTTCCCAATTGGCGCAGTACCTGATGGGGAGCATATGGTTGGATGCTCTGAATGCCCATAAAAAGAATATGACGCTCTATGACCGACATGTATACTACCTCGGTAGCGGGCAACCACCCAAATGTCCATTCAACTTGATCGGCAGTCAATGACCTCAGTCGTACAAGCCAAGCTTCGGTACCCTCAGGAAATGCAACACCCATTACTCGCTTCTCAAATTCTTCGATGCAGCTTAACCCGGTCTAACCGTAGTTCATATATCCCACCCGGTGGCAGAGGTGTTCTTGCATCCACAATTGAAGTAACAGATTGCAACCTTGGAAAAAATTTCCTCCCTCCCTACACACAGTCAACGCTCGGTAGATTTCTGACAAGATCAGGGGAACCACGGTACTGTCGGCCCTTTTGATTGCGACATCGACCATCCCTACAAGGCCTATCTCTATCTTTTTATCCTTTCATGGACAGACCACGACTCCCAAGAATGCTGCTATGAATGCCAAAGTTCGTCGTGCCTCCCATTTGTTTCTATTTCCAACATGGGTCAATCAAAGATTGGGCTCTTCGAAACCCCGAGGATTACCATATAGTTGATACATAAACTGGAGAGTGCAACATCCTCTCGACAAATCCTCATTCTGAACATTCCAGCTAATATTTAGTAGATCCAAAAATCGGTGTGGAGATACCGGTCTTGGTGACAAAAGATATTGATCCCTCAAGTTTCCATTCAGACCCGCATAACCCGCGACTTCCTCCAGCGTGGGTGTAAGCTCAAAGTCAGAAAAGCGAAATACATTGCGAGTCGGGTCCCAAAAAGGTATTAAGGCTTCGATGATATCCGATCTTGGCTTGACATTTAGTAAACCGACGAGACCTCCCAGGATTCTCACCACCGTTTCTTTGCTACCTTTTTCCAAATCATTCCACCACATGTGGAGCTGTAGGGGAACCTCATTAAAGACTGTGAAAGATTCAATTTCATTAGTGCTCATCCTACATATTTATTAAGGTGATTAAGCAAAAAATAAAACTTATTTGACTCAAAGCAAAACTGACTATTTTCTTGTTTTTTTCCAAATTAAAATGAAACACCCAGTTTTTCGAACACGGCCTTTCAGCACTTCGGGGACGAAGATTTTGAGGCTGCGTGGGATAGCCGGTCAAAACCTTGAAAAATGACCAAAGGTGGCTATTTTTGCAAAATCAGCCTTCCGATGTCCCTTTCGGGAACATTCAGCTATTTTCGACAAAAACGGCATCACCTTACCTATTTACAATAAAACAAAATTCTTTTTCATTTTTGATTATTTTTGCAAAACAAAGAAAGTTGGACCCGATGGGGGTTGCCTATGTATCTCACGCCCTGTGAGAATCAAACTGGCGTAGTTCGGGCAAATCAAACAAACTATTTTGAAAACAAGACTCTTTTTCTTTTCTTTTCTTTTTCCATGGCAAATAAAACAAACTATTTTTCTTTTTCCATTGGCAAATAAACTATTTTGAAACCAAGACAAACTAAAATAAAGACTCTTTTTTGCTTTTCGAATAAATCAAACTAATAAAACATTTTTCTTTTTTTTTTCCTCAAAAATTTGGTAGAGTTTCGACACTACTTAGGCATTGGTTTTTTTTCTAAAAATAGGTAATTAACTCTCTACACTGCTATTTCTCTCTTTTTCTCTTTTTTCGATTTTCCGATATTCCTGATATTCAGAAGCCGGTCAACATGCAAATCTGAAACAAATAAATGCACAAAAACAAGTGGGATGCATCAGGATGGTCTTTTTCATTTCAGGTTGCTTGTCCTAGACGGACCCAGCCCCTGTGTTGAGTCCCCTAAGTCAAATGCACATGATGCAAATAAGCATTCCTACTAGGGATCCGGCATGAGGTTGAGTTATTCTAGGTTCATAAACCTGGGTTTATTGTACTAGACCTGGCTTACCCGAGCGGACAGCTCGAGCCGAGGGGGAGACAGCGTACCAGGAATACAGAAGCTTCACCGGCTTAGCAACTTATCTGAACCTCGTTCTAAAATTGGATTGGACTCTAGACGGAAAAGAAGTCACACGAAGTGCACCCTTCTTCATGATTTAGAAGACTCAGAGAGGAGATGGGTTTCAAAATAGTTTATATACAATTCACGAAATATCAAAGCGGTAAAAGCAGTCAATTAGCACATTAGGCACAAGTCATGTAACAAAATCAGATAAAGCCAAACACAATAATTATTCTAAGCTCGAATTCTTGAACCCTAAATCAGAGATTCTGGGTTCGTTCCCCAGCAAAGTCGCCTGAGCTGTCACACCTCCTTTTTCACTACACCCGCAAAGGTATAAAGTAGTTTTTTCAATTTAAGTGACAATCGAAACGGGATTTATTAAAAGATTCAAAGTCGCCACTTGGGAGATTTATGGTGTCCCAAGTCACCGGTTGAATCCCGAATCGAGGAAAATATGACTCTGTTTCACAGTCCGCAAACCAGAAATTCGAGTAAGGAATTATGTTAACTCGGGAGAAGGTGTTAGGCATTCTCGGGTTTCGTGGTTCTAACACGGTCGCTCAACTGTCATATTCGGCTTATTTATCTGATTTTAGAACATTTTGAACCTATGTGCCAATTTTAACTTTCAACCGTTTATATTCAATTTTTAAAGAAAGTTGAACAGCGTTTAAAATGTGTCTTTGGATCGCGTCACATGAAATGCACCCGCAATCCTGAACATATTTTATTCAACGCAGGCCTGCCTACACTCAAAGCTGGAACTGTATAAGTCCAGACTCGGCCTAATAGACTAATGGACCACACAATGAGCTTTGAAATTTAATAGTCAATTATGCTAAATGAGAAAGGATTACTTGCAGTTAACCTTAACAAATCATGAATAATTTTCTGATTTTAAACTAAACCCCTACTTTTAAATCCCTAATTTTGAGCTAACTCATATTAACACAAACTCGAGGTTCGAAACTGACTCAAGCTGGCACAATCACATGCAAAATTCATTATGATCTTAAGAAGAAACTAAATCAGTTTATCAGTCCACGGTTCAAACAATTCAGGTTATTTACAACATCTAATTACTCATATTCTAACTAGTCCAATCTACGAACGTGTGCAAGATGGAAATAATAAACACAGCCAGCTCCTATTTCATCTAAGCAACTAATATGAAAACTAACTTCAGTTCAGCTAATCTATTAAACGTAGGCCTTCATAGACTGAGGACAAGCAATTCAAATAGTCAAATACAGTCCAAGCAGCCCTATTACAGTCCAACTATTACAAATTATAAAATGTTCGAATCATCTAAATCTCCACTACTGCTACCGTGTATCTAACATTCAAATTAACATGACTTTAAACAAGCTGACATCAAGTTAACAGGAGCCATATGTCATTTCTTCAATAACCAATACACATTGACTGATTCAGTCCCTCATATATCAGTTTGGAGTTGGAAAATTACCTGGAATTCGAACAAAAGTAGGAAGAAAAGGAGGTCAGCAGCAACAGGCAACAAACAGCAATCACAACCAGCAGCAACAGAATAATTTTGAACCGAAACAGCTTCTCAAAAACCAAGGATGAATTACAGAGTTACAGCACCCAATTGACGACCAAAACCAGCTTAATTATAACCAAAATCACTCGAAATCAACCCAGTAAACCTCTGAAACTTCAGCAACTAGACATTGAACTAGAAAATGTGAATCAATAACTAGAAATCGAAATTAACTTAAAGTTTTTCAATGGAACAGTGTTTTTTTGGATTTTTTGAAGATTTTTTGTTGTTTTTGTTTTTTTTGAAGAATTGGATCTAGAGTTTTTGATTTGAAATTCAAATCTTCAATTTGTGAAAACTTGTGGAATTGGGGGGAATTTTCAGATGTTGAAACTTGTTCCCTAAGGCACTAGTCATGCCTTTTTATAGGCAAAATGAGGGCAGCCATCATATTTTCCTATTTTCTTTTAGTCGCTCTTTTTATTTTCAGATTTTAACTAACTAGTCCCTAACTTACTGACTTGTTTCTCAAGTTAGTATACCTAATTCCTGAATTTACCTTAGAATCCCCATCTAGAAGCTTCTAGGAAGTTCTATTTCAGTTATTGCTAGATTTCCTACCCTTGAATTACCTCTATTACCCTTGACTTGTTCTGAAATTACCAATCTAATACCAAATTGTATCCCACCCTTGTTTCCCCCTAATCAAGCCTATCAGTTATACCCAAACAATCTTTTTAACTTTGGTTAACTAAGCAAGCTTTAAATCAAATGTTCATGAGTGAACAATCTCCTAAAATCAAACTAGGTGGACAAATTAAACCAATTATGAAGTTAAACCTTTTAATGAACTAAATTTAACAACTAAATCTAATTGTAGTAATTAATTGGCTAACACAGAATCAAACCTATTAAAATAGACTACAATTGTATATGAGACTCAACAATATCAATCAACATGAAGAAACTAAATAAATCAGCAAAAATGCATTTAACTAATCATGATATGCTTAACTCTAAATCGAACACAGTTGAAATAACAAACTAATCCCCATTATTGATTGAAAGAGGATGAAGAACAAACAGATAAGAAGCAGACTAACCTAATTGAACACCGGTTTAAACGAACCGATAATAAAAGAATGAAGAAAAAAATAAAATAAAACTCTAATTGATTAATCAGGAAGAAATATCAATTAATAAGAATAATGAAGAAGGACCAAGAAAACCTTACCTATGGAGTCCGGAACAGAGACTGAAAAACTCGATTCGAGCCACGGAATAATGTTAATCATTTGTTCTTCTCAAAGAACAAACGAAAATGTTATTTCATGACTCGAATCCAATACCAGACTTAGGAAATCGAGCAAAATGAACTTCTAGGGTTCTGCCGTCTCTATGATTTTAAATTCGAGTAGTTCCAGTGATGTTCGAAGGAAACCAATGAAGGATTCAGGACGAGGGGAATCAAGAGAGTATAGGGTGTAATTTCAAGGTCATTTGGAGGAGTTAGGGTTTTGGTCGGATTTTAGATCGGAGATTCGAGGAGCTTGGTTGTGATTTGAGGGAAAAGGTTTGGATATTTGGGATGTGGGAGTGGAGGAGATACTAGGGTGTTCATTTGGGGTTGAACGGAATCGGTGCCGCCATCGGAGGAGGCGGGGAATTTAGGGTGGCGCTAGGGTTTGGGGACTGGGTCTCCGAAGAGGGTGAGTAAGGGAGACTATGAGGGGGTAGGGGGGAGGGGGTTCGGACATTTATATATTAATTCTACCCTACTTCAGGGTCGTTGATCATATCAACCTCGACGGCCCAGATTAAAAGATGATCAAACGATGTCGTTCCATTTTAAGGGGGGGCAGGCCGGGTATTGGGATATTTGGGCTTGGACTGGGGGTGTGTTTGGTTTGGGCTAGGCATATTTAAAGCAGCCCAATTTTGAGTCTTTCATTAAGGCAGTCCCATTTTCTTTTTTAATGGTTTTCTTTTCTTTTCTTTTCTTTTCTTTTCTTTTCTTTTTTCTTTTCTTTTTTCTTTTCTTCTTTTTTCATTTTGTATTTATATTTTTTGATTTTTAATTAAATGCCAAATTAAAAAATAAAGAACTAAATTGACTTCTAAAATTATATTACCCAATGTCCAAATACAATAATTCTTAATTAATCGAAACTAAGACAATTAAAAGTATAAATGCAAAAGAACCCTTTTTGTTATTTTCTCTATTTTTAAACAATTTTAACTACTGATTAATCCTAGAATGTGAGATTAAACCTTGAATGCAAATGCCAAGTATTTTTTGTATTTTTCACTAATTAAAATGCACAAATAATATACAAACAATTAACCTAAAATGTTATAAAAATCCACAAAATTGTAAAATAATAAAAAAAATTATTTTGTTTGAATTTCTGAGAATAACTCGTATAGAGCAAATATCACGTGCTCACAACGACTTGTTAGTTACCAACCGGCGTCTCACCCCCGAATGATTGTGACGACCTGCGAACGCCAAGAAGGTGTTCTACGCGTTCTTAAAATCTCATATGCCGCCAAACATACGGTTTGTCCACCATGGTCGACAGGTTACGTCCCCGACAAATGGAGGGATTAGAGTATAACAAAGCTTGACCTCGCTCGAATCGAGTTAAAGGCTAAAGGCCTTCGCCAAAGAAGAAGAGTTCGACCTTGATCGAACGACGACGGGTTAGCATTTCGACAAGTTCCAAATACCACCCTTAAAGGCTAAAGGTCTTCGCCAAAGAAGAAGAGTTCGACCTTGATCGAATGACGAGGGGTTAGCATTTCGACAAGTTCGAAATAACACCATTTAAGGCTAAAGGCCTTCGCCAAAGAAGAAGTGTTCGACCTTGATCGAACAATGACGGGTTAATATTTCGACAAGTTCGAAACAACACCCTTTAAGGCTAGGGCCATTGCCAAAAAGAATTTGGCCTCGACCGAAACGACATTCGACCTCCCCATTCGAATTTCTCAAACTACGATTAATGAAGTTCGCTCATCGAGCTCGACCAAGAGACGACCTCAATAAGCGGAGGGACTAACTGTATGGGTCAGAATCCGACCCCATGACGATCAACTAAGCTAATTTCGTCCTAATTAGTTTATGATTAATAAGTGGTATGACCACTGTAGACTAATGGTGTTCAATCCTCGTCTGACCCAATCAACAAGGCCACGGCCCTTTCACAATTACAAAGGCGAATCTTCAACATGGCCACAACCACTTATTGCCAGCTCGCGAAGCTCACAGCTATAAATATCAAGAGAGAGAACCCTTGGGTAGGGGGCTTCTTCTTCTACACTATTCATGAAAGAGAAATAGAGAACAATACTGATATTATGGGAGAAGGAAATATCATTGTAAGGCACTGAACCTCTTCAAGAAGAGGCAGACCAAATCACTACAGTCAATCATCTCCTAATGTATTTCTCCCCAATTCTCAATGTTTGTTCTTTATGTCTTTCGCTTGGTCCAATGATTTATTACGATTTGCTATGATTTACCCTTTGGTTTATTTTTATTGTTTTATGCTTACAAAGTAATCAATAACTTTTGAGGCAAACATTAACTATGTCACACAAACGTGTACATAATCATGATAATAAATTCAAAACGCGCCTAAAGCACTCTAACAGTGTTCATTATTCGAGTATTAATCAATGTAAAAGAAATAGGCCAGCTTATTCTAAATCTTCACGACCCAACAACTAAGCACAAACCTCCCTGGCCCAAC
Organism: Nicotiana glauca; assembly: GCA_026770625.1. Classification (NCBI taxonomy): domain Eukaryota; kingdom Viridiplantae; phylum Streptophyta; class Magnoliopsida; order Solanales; family Solanaceae; genus Nicotiana; species Nicotiana glauca. The sequence continues at coordinate 109,488 of MU789239.1, forward strand.
TTATATCTTAGCTAATGACCCACTTCAATTTGCATAGTGGTCTATTTCTTATTAAAATAACCTCTATTTTTCAAATTAAATTTATGTAATAATGTAATTTTTATCTCTTCACATTTCAATAAAGTATAAGATATGCAAACAACAAAATAATTGAAGTCGTCAACATTTACCATATTTAAGAACAAATAAAGCAGATACTTGAGACTTAAAATTCAAAGATGCCAAAATTTCAAAGTTCTCTGCCTTTCACTTCTTACTCGCTTAAATTCCAATTATCACGTTAGCCATTTAGCTAATGATATCAAATGAATAATTAATCACACTAAAATGAAGTCAATATGCTAAGATCGTTCAAGCAATGTTCAAAGCCAACAAACACAGAATGCTCAAAACATAAAATACAAACCTATAAAAAAGGCAAAATAAAACTAAAATATTAAGATTAAAATTAAAAACTATTTAAATACTAAAAAGTGAGTGAAAATCCAAATATGATAAAAAAAATTAGGTGCTTACAAAGAGCAGTTTAATTAAACTACTATATCCAATTGTGATGCAGAAAACTCAAGAAAGAATAATAGATGAAAAGGATTGCTAGCGTTCTAGAGCTTTATTAGTATCAAATCTTGTTTTGTCCGGTAATTAGAAGCAGATTCAGAACTTGAAATTTATGGGTTTATATGAAGACCTCGAGTTAATAGTACAATAATTGTTCACAGTCAATTATTTATAGATATTTAATTTTAGTGGATTTCTTAAATGTAGGTTATGAGGAAAAGCAATCCGTAGCCAAGTTGGAGCCTCATTGTTTTTTTAATTAAAATATTAATTTGGCTTTCATTGATCATTAATGTTTAATAAATTAAATTTATGTAGGTCACAATTTAAGTTCAATTTTGAGATCTTTATGTTGATAAGATATCATCATCCAACACATTGTAGGGCACAATATATACATCATAATTCACTAGTAATAAATGATTCATTCTTTTAATATGGTTAATTTTTTAAAAAAAAAAATTGAATGTTTCCACTTAATTTCTATCAGTTTTTCCCCGCAACACATTGAATGACAAATTGACTTATGATGAACCCTCAAATAATTTCTTAGAAAGAATCACAATCATAAACTGTACTGCATTTATACTCCAATTCAGGAAGCTCTTGTTTAATTTTATTCAATTAAATTGATGGATATTTCAATTTGTAGTGGCCTAAAAATTCTTAACTTATGGTTATGCAAAAGGAACTACTTATGAAATATCTAGGGAAATTTTTGTTTTCTTTCAGTTGACCCTTCTGCAAGGGTTATAAATGACTAGACCCAAAAATAATATTTCTTCCGTCCTAATTTATGTAATATTATTTTACTAGACACAAAGCTTAACAAAAGAAATGAAGACGTTTGAAATGTACAGTCTAAAACAAGCATTAAACATTGATGTGATTATAAATTTATCTCAATAGATTAAATGAGTATTTTAAAGTTTAATTTTATTTAATATAAAATATTATATTATTTTAAATGGACTAAAAAAGAAAGTGTGTACGAGAACAAAAGAATTATTAATGAGGTCTCTCATAAATAAAGATACCCAGAATATGTCTCAATTTCCCCAAAAAGTAGTAGATAGCTTGCTTGCACGTAAAAGGCCAAACTTCTAACCGTTGTTATCTTTTTATTTTAATCTTATTGTAATGATTTATTTTATAACTTGTTTTAAAAAGATTATTTCCATTTTAAATTTTATTGTTATAAAAATACCATCACATAAATTGAGACGGGATGAAATAAATGAATTGACTCAATTCTTTCAATTCTCTTGTCGATAATGCGAAAGCATTCAAACAAAAGGATTTTTGAGATGCAAAAGAAAGAGAACCCCACAAACAACTCGTAGAATATTTCTACTCATTTTCTAACAAGACAAGTAGTATATACTATCAATACAAAAAATCCAAAAGTAATTTCCTAGAACAACTTACAAATCGTGAACTGTACATCATGTATTTATACTTCCTTTTTAGTAAGCTCTTCTTTAATTTTATTCAATGAAATTTATGAATATTGTTTCAGTTTGTAATTGCCTAAAATTTCTAAAGGAATTTGCAAAATTTCTATTTCATCACTCTACAAGAAAATATACCCAAAGGTCATGTATGATATGCAAATTCAGAGGTGGATCCAGGTTTCGATGGTTTCGAGTGCCATAGCTTTTAATGCAAATCGATCACTAGTGATGAGATTGAATATAGGTGGACATTTCGTTAGTTTGATCCATTTTAAGTTAATTCAGTTCAATTTTAAAAAAAAGATCTCGATTAAATTAAGTGATTAAAAAAATAAAATTTAAAATAGTTATAAAATTTTAAATTAATAAATACACCACTTCAATCTACATATATTATTAATAGGTGATAATAGGCGAATTTAACTATAATTAGGCCCTAAATAACCACCTTCTTGTATAGTTTTTATGATAAAAGTGATAACAAAATGCTCTGATTAGCGATTTTCATGCTTTGCAGGTTATATATGACAAGAGAAGGCTATGGAGTATTTTTGGGATCAAATATGGAGAAAAAGAGGCCAATCGTAAAATTTCGCCAAGTGAACCACGCAAACAGCTCAAACCAGGCCTGAAGAGGGACTGTCGCGGTTCCACCGCGACCGCGGCAGAACTGCGGTAGAAGATGGTCGCGAACAGATTGAGAATCAGAGAGCATGTTTGGCCGCAGTTTGACCGCGACCGCGGCAGAAGCGGAAAAATTCAGGGAATAAAGTGCAAAACATGGGATTTTTAGCCCAAAACCCTATTTTAAACACTAGACTTCGCCCAAAGTAGGCATGTATTGATTTGGAGAGTATTTTTGGCAAGGAATCAATTGCGAGAGATCACCCAAAACATCTTTCTTCTTTTCTTTGATTTTTCTTGCAATTTTCATGATGAATATTATTCTAGTTTGCTTACTCATAGTTATGAGTAGCTAAATCCTTTGTCTAAGGTTTTGATGGAACCTATTGAGGGATGAACTTTTTGTTTATGTAAATACAAATTGCTAGTTTCAATCTCTATTTATTCAACTATGTGTTTGTTGTAGTTCATTGACGAGATCCTCAATTAGTTGTGCCTATTTAGTGTGCATAACTCGGGAGAGAGTGCATATTTAGGTTATTGTTGAACAACACCACTCCTAAGGTATATGAGGGATCAACAACCGAGGGTTTAAAGGCGGGATTAGGGATAACGAAGCCTTGGGTGCAATCTTAACTGAATTGTGTTAAATAAAGCAAGCTAGTGTATCTCGAGAGAGTGCAACTAGTAAATTACTGTGATTACTCGGGAGAGATTTACGGTAAGATGAGCGTTCATGATTGATAGAGAGGTGTTGGTAAATTTGTATAAAGCATAAACAGAAGGGATTCCATCAATAGGGGAAATCATTACCTTAGAGTTTTCTCATTATTGTTTACAACCTTAGCATCTTTAGTTTACAGTTGTTCATTTACTTGCAATTTTAGTTATTAAAGATGCCATCAGCTGTGATTTAAACGTTTGAGGAAATTGGTTCTCAAGAGTTTAGTGAGTCTAAAGATAGTGATTGATAGATTAACTCTCTGTGGATTCGACTCTTGGCAGAATACTCAGGTTATATTTGTAATGTCTGCATTGTCCTTTTATAAGGCATAGTTGGGTGTGATCAAATTTTGGCGCCGTTGCCGAGGAGTTAATGGAATTATTAATTACCATTGATATAAATACAAAAATTCTTAGTGTAGTCAGTTTTCTCTACACCCAATTTTTGATTGAAATTTTTGACGGTTGTTGACGTAGTTGCACAGGTGTATGCCTAGAAACTCTACGAGGACTGGAGAACTACTTGAAGGACTCTCAGACGCCGAGAAAACATTCCGAATATTGAACCGTGCCAACAAAAGACTTCAACAACCTCAACAAACACACAAACTCAAAATTGACATGGGTGATGTAGACAACGTCAACGGAAACGTCAGAGAAATGGCACCTCCTATGCCTGAGGCTGCACTATATGACTGGGCACAACCCACAGCTGACAATCTGGCCACTACCATTGTTGTGCCCGCGATACAAGCTAAATCATTCCAGATCACGAATAACATGTTGCACTTGTTGCAAAATAAGGGACTATTTTCTCGGACACTAGCCGAAGATCCTTAGCAGCACTTGAAGAACTTTCTGTCGATTTGCAAAAACCAAAGGCAACCCAACATAACTTCGGAAGAAATCAGGCTGTTATTGTTTCCATTCTCAATGACAGGAGCTGCTCAGGTCTGGCTGAACTCACTCCCCATGAACTCTATAGAAACTTGGGATGAGTTAGTCAAGCAATTTCTCATCAAGTTCCACCCGCCCAACAAAATGGCTCAACAAATTGATGAGATCGTGAGCTTTAAACAGAAAGCAATAGAGACACTGCATGAGACATGGAGTCGGTTTAAAGGAATGTTCGTTATATGTCCACACCACGGTATCCCAGATCAGATGTTGGGACAACGGTTTTACATGGGACTATCAGATATTATGAAGAACATTGTGGATGCCTCAGCTGGTGGGGCATTTTTGAGCAAAACCTGGAGAGAAGGTCAGAGTCTGCTTGACAAAATGGCTCAGAATTCGGGGTGAACGACGAGGAATGCACCTATCACTCTAGTGGTGCACTCAGTGCCTTTTGATCCATCAAATTCCATGGCTGAAAATGTGGCAACCCTACTGACACAGATGAGCATACTCACCAAAAAGGTGGAGGAATCAGGGCAGAAACAGCAAGTGCATATTGTAGATACTATTAATGGGGGCTTGTGCACATCTTGCATTAGTCAGCCAGTTGGTAAGCCTTGGAATGCAGAACATGATCATCATCATCAGCACCCTGAAGACATGAACTATGTGTCAAACTATGGAGGCTAGAGATAGGGCAATCAAAACTGGGGTCAGCAAACTCAGCAGCCATACAGACCACCTCAGCCACAGTACAACGCTGGAAGCATGGGAGGTATGAGACCCCCCAACAATATGGAACCTTATCCAAGGCCACAGGGGTGCAACAATTAGCAGCAAGGGTATCCCCCACCTCAGCAACAACATGGTGGAAGGAAAGAAGATGGGTTCACTAGACTTGAAGCAATGATGCAGCAGGTTATTGGGTCCAATGCAAAAATAAATGAGAGAGTAGATGCACATGACGCAGCAATCAAAAATATTGAAGTGCAATTGGGCCAAATTTCAATGTCTCTGAACAATCGTCCTCAGGGGACATTACCTGCAGACACCCAGATTAATCCAAAAATTAGGGCCCAAAGCAGCTGATGGCAGTGAGTCTCCGTAATGGTAGGGATCTAGATGTAGAACAAGAGAGAGCTCAAGAAAATATACAAGATAAGACACTCATTCCAGTGCCCATTGAGCTGGATGAGTTTACGATACTGACAGAGGTGGCAGTCTAGCCTGCTCAGGAAGAACAGAACATTCAGTAGGAGACTGAGAAAGTAGCTGAGCCAGTTGAAGAGCCAGTAATTGAACTAGTAGCTGATAAAGAGAAGTACCAAGTGATTGGGAAGAAGAGGCCTCCTGCACCCTTTCTACAGAGGCTGGCCAAGCATCAAAAAGAGGAGCAATATAAAAAGTTCTTTGAAATGCTCAAACAAATACAGGTAAATATTCCACTGATTGAAGCTTTAAAAGAGATGTCTAGATATGCAAAAATGATGAAGGACTTGATGTCCCAGAAGTTTGACTTCCAAGACTTGGCCATGGTGACACTTACTCAGACCTGTAGTGCAGTAGTGACTAGACCTATTGCTGAAAAGTTGTCTGACCCAGGGAGCTTTACTATTCCATGCACTATTGGAAATTTCGCCTTTGCTAAGGCCCTCTGTGATTTAGGGGCCAGCATTAATCCTATGCCCCTGGCTATTTACAAGAGGTTGGGCATTGGGAGAGCTAGACCCACCTCTATATTGTTACAGCTGGCCGACAGGACTGTGAAGCGTCCATTTGGGATCTTTGATGATGTGTTGATTCAGGTGGGGAAATTTGTGTTCCCTGCAGATTTTGTAATCTTGTATTGCAAAGTGAATGAAGAGATTCCTATAATCTTAGGAAGACCATTCTTGGCCACGGGAAGAGCTCTGATTGACTGTGAGACTGAGGAGCTCAAGATGAGACTCAATGATGAGGAAATAACATTCAATGTGCAAAAGTCTATGAGGCGACCAAGCGAGTTCACCAATTGCTCTCTTATTAATGCCATGGATGTAATCGTAGAGTCTGATGATCAGTTGTTTACTATTGAGGACCCCCTTTCTACATGTTTGATGAATTTAGATGAAGTGAATGGTGAAGATCTAGCGGAATGGGTGTTGGCATTAGAAGGTAGAGGGTTTTGGGAGAGAAATCTAGAGTTTGAGCCCTTGCACTTAGAAAAGAGAGAAACTCCTCCAGCTAAGCCATCCATTGAAGAACCACCAAAGCTGGAGTTAAAGCCATTGCCAGCCCACCTCAGGTATGAATTTCTGGGACCTGACTCCACATTACCTGTTATTATCTCATCTAGTTTGTTAGATGTGCAGGTTCAACAACTTTTACAGGTACTGAAGGAGTGCAAAACTGCCATTGGATGGACCATGGCAGACATCAAGGGGATCAGCCCCGCCTACTGCATGCACAAGATTCTGTTGGAAGAGGGGCACAAACCTTCCAGGGAACACCAGAGGAGGCTGAACCCCAACATGAAGGAAGTGGTGAAGAAGGAGGTGATAAAGTGGTTAGATGCGGGAATTATTTTCCCAATCTCGGACAGCAGCTGGGTTAGCCCAGTTCAATGTGTTCCCAAAAAGGGTGGTATGACGGTTGTGAAAAATGACAAAAATGAATTGATCTCAACAAGAACCGTCACAGGCTAGAGAATTTGTATGGACTATCGAAAGTTGAATCTAGCCACCCATTGATTAGATGTTGGATAGATTGGAAGGTAGGTCACACTTCTGTTTTCTGGATGGGTACTCAGGGTACAATCAGATCTCTATTGCACCGGAGGATAGAGAGAAGACCTCCTTCACATGCCCATATGGCATTTATGCCTTTAGACGGATGCCCTTTGGCATATGCAATGCACCTGCCATATTCCAACGGTGTATGATGGCCATATTCACTGACATGGTTGAGGATATAATGGAGGTGTTCATGGATGATTTCTCAGTGGTGGGGAATTCATTTGATGAGTGCCTGATAAATCTGACGCGTGTGCTGAAACGGTGCATCGAGACTAACTTGGTTTTGAACTGGGAAAAGTGCCATTTCATGGTACAAGAAGGCATAGTCTTGGGATACCGGGTGTCGAGCAAGGGAATAGAGGTGGATCGCGCGAAAGTTGATGTGATAGCAAAGCTGCCTCCCCCAACTTCAGTCAAAACCATCAGAAGCTTCCTTGGACATGCCGGTTTTTACCGGAGGTTCATAAAAGACTTCTCCAAAATTGCCAACCCTCTCTGTAAGTTGTTAGAAAAAGATCACCAATTTTTGTTTTCTGATGATTGCAGGGTAGCGTTTGAGGAGTTAAAAAAGAGACTGGTCACAACACCCATTATTGTTGCCCCCAACTGGGAGCAACCATTCGAACTAATGTGTGATGCCAGTGACTATGCAGTGGGGGCAGTGCTGGGCCAGCGGAAAGACAAACTAATGCACCCAATCTACTATGCTAGTAGAACGCTGAGTGGAACCCAGTTGAACTACACTGTGACTGAAAAGGAGATGTTGGCTATAGTGTTTGCGTTTGACAAGTTCCGATCCTACCTGATAGGGTCCAAGGTAATTGTATATACTGACCATGCAGCTCTCATGTACTTAATAGAAAATAAAGAATCTAAGCCACGCCTGATTCGTTGGGTGTTGCTATTGCAAGAGTTCGATCTTGAGATTCGTGACCGTAAGGGCACTGAGAACCAAGTCGCTGATCATCTATTGAGGGAGCTGAAAATGTAGTAGAGGTTGAGGAAATCCTGGAAACTTTTCCAGACGAGCAACTGCTCGCCACCATTCATCAGGAAGCGCCATGGTATGCAGACTTTGCTAATTACCTGGCCAGTGGTATAGTTCCTCACGACCTTTCATCGGTCCAAAGGAAAAGATTTTTTCGTGAAAGCCGCCAGTATTACTGGGATGAGACTGATCTGTTTAGAATATGCCTTGATAATATGATCCGGAGATGCGTCCCCGAGATAGAGCAATTTTCTATTTTGCAGGCTTGTCACGCATCGGCGTATGGTGGACACTTTGGAGGGGTCAGGACAACGGCAAAAATGCTAGAGGCTGGATTCTTCTAGACAACAGTGTTTAAAGATGCTCACTTATGGGTGAAGGGCTGCAATGAATGTCAGCACACCAGGAACATTTCCCGGCGCCACGAGATGCCCATGAACCCAATTCAAGAGGTGGAAGTGTTTAACGTCTGGGGGATTGACTTCATGGGTCCCTTCGTCAGCTCCTATGGCAATAAGTACATTCTTGTTGCTGTAGACTATGTGTCCAAATGGGTGGACGCGGCAACGTTACCCACCAATGATGCAAAAGTGGTGGTAGGGTTTCTAAAGAAGAACATATTCACCCGTTTTGGGACACCACGAGCAATTATCAGTGATGGAGGCACTCATTTATGCAACAGAGCCTTTGAAAAGTTTCTTGCTAAGTACGATGCGCGCCACAAGGTGGCTACCCCTTACCACTCGCAAACTAGTGGACAGGTTGAAATGTCCAACAGAGAAATCAAGAGTGTATTAACCAAAACTGTGAACACCACAAGAACTGATTGGGCGAAAAAGCTAGATGATGCACTCTGGGCTTACCGAACTGCCTTCAAAACACCAATTGGTATGTCACCATACAAGTTGGTGTTTGGAAAGGCCTGCCACCTGCCAGTGGAACTTGAACATAAAGCGTGGTGGGCGTTGAAACAGTTGAACTTGGATATGGAAGCTGCGGGCACAACAAGAATCACTGAACTGTATGAGCTCGAGGAGTTTAGATATCTTTCTTTCGAGAGCACAAAGTTGTACAAGGAGAGAATGAAGAGGTTGCATGACTAGAATATTATTGAGAGAAATTTCAAACTCGGGGACATGGTATTGCTCTACAACTCAAGACTACGTATGTTTCCAGGTAAACTTAAGTCACGATGGTCTGGACCATTTCGAGTAGTTGAAGTTTTCCCTTCAAGGGCTGTTGAGATTGCCACAGAGAATGACTCTCGTACATTTAGAGTCAATGGTCAAAGATTGAAGCCATATGTGGGCATGAGCGAGAAAAAAGAAGTGTCTGAGCTGCACCTGACTGAACCACAGAGGTCGAGCGAGCCTTAAATGCGCTCATCCTGCGTCGTGCCGCGACGTTAAATCAGGCGCTGTGTGGGAGGCAACCCACGAAATTATTGTAAGTGTAACACATTATATGAAAAAAAAGCGAAGAATCAGACATCTGCCCAGACCGCGGGTCCACCGCGATCGCGGTCAAACCGCGGTCAGAGACCCCCTCTGAACTTCGCTCACCGCGGTTCCACCGCGACCGCAGTCAAACCGCGGTAGGGTACCCTCTTTGAAACCTGTCCACCGCGGTTCCACCGCGACCGCGGTAGAAGATGGTCGCGGACAGATTGAGAATCAGAGAGCATGTTTGGCCGTGGTTTGACCGCGACCGAGGCAGAACCGAAAAAATTCAGGGACTAAAGTGCAAAACACGGGATTTTTAGCCCAAAACCCTATTTTAAACACTAGACTTCGTCCAAAGGAGGCATGTATTGATTTGGAGAGTATTTTTGGCAAGGAATCAATTGCGAGAGATCACCCAAAACATCTTTCTTCTTTTCTTTGATTTTTCTTGCAATTTTCACGATGAATATTATTCTAGTTTGCTTACCCATAGTTATGAGTAGCTAAATCCTTTGTCTAAGGTTTTGATGGAACCTATTGAGGGATGAACTTCTTGTTTATGTAAATACAAATTGCTAGTTTCAATCTCTATTTATTCAACTATGTATTTGTTGTAGTTAATTGACAGGATCCTCAATTAGCTGTGCCTATTTAGTATGCATAACTCGGGAGAGAGTGCATATTTAGGTTATTGTTGAACAACACCACTCCTAAGGTATATGAGGGATCAATAACCGATGGTTTAAAGGCGAGATTAGGGATAACGAAGCCTTGGGTGCAATCTTAAGTGAATTGTGTTAAATAAAGCAAGCTAGTGTATCTCGGGAGAGTGCAACTAGTGAATTACTATGATTACTCGGGAGAGATTTACGGTAAGATGAGCGTTTATGATTGATAGAAAGGTGTTGGTAAACTTGTATGAAGCATAAACAGAAGGAATTCCATCAATAAGGGAAATCATTACCTTAGCGTTTTCTCATTATTGTTTACAACCTTAGCATCCTTAGTTTACAGCTGTTCATTTACTTGCAATTTTAGTTATTAAAGACGCCATCAACTGTGATTCAATCGTTTGGGGAAATTGGTTCTCAAGAGTTTAGTAAGTCTAAAGATAGTGATTGATAGGTTAACTCTCTGTGGATTCGACTCTGGGCAGAATACTCAGGTTATATTTGCAACGTCCGCATTGTCCTTTTATAAGGCATAGTTGGGCGTGATCAATAGGCGAGTTTAACTTTTGTATATGCCGAGGGTCTATTTGGAAATAGTCTGTCTACTCATGATAGTGGTAAGGTCTCTGTAGATACTACCCTCTCCAGATCCCATTAGTGAGATTATAGTGGGTTATTGTTATTGTTGTTGTTGTTTTACTTTTATAGATTTACAGTGTGAAATTTATTTAGCATGTCACACTAAATTATGTGGGCGTTTTGACATAACAATTGTGAAATTCTGAAGAAGAAAAATGATTTTTTTTAAAGTAAAAGTAGTATTTGAAAATTAGAGTTGTGTTTGGACATGAATATAATATTGTGAGTGATTTGGAGTGAAAATTTTGAAAAAATAGTTTTTGGAGTTTTTAAAATTTTTTAAAAAATCCGGAATTCAAATTCAACTGAGATTTAAAATTTTAGTGGTCAGATTACGAATTTTTTTTTAAAAAAAATCGGAAAAGGTGAAATTATGGCCAAACGGGCCCCTTGTTTCCTGCCAGAAACCACAAAATCTAAGAAATATCAAGGGAAACTTCCATTGTATTTCGTTGAAGGAGCATGCAGAGAGTTTTAGGGCGGCAGAGGTGAATGACTGGGCTAGTTGTTGGGCTTCGAGTTGGGCTTCCTGCTGCTACAGCAAATGGGGTCGCTAATAGCTTGAATTTTTGCAGAGTTGAGGGTTAAGGAAAGACGAAGTGGAGGAGGAAGGAATATGGAGGAGATAGAAAGTGAGATGGACGGCCATGGATTAGATACTGTGTTTTCAGTCTAAAGATTTACTAAAAAATTATCCCTTAATCCTTTCATTCTCATCAACCCTTAATTCATCAAATGGATACTCAATTAGTTCGAGGAGAATCATCTCCCTACTCTTATGAAGTATTCCTCAGTTTTAGAGGTGAAGACACCCGAAAAACATTCACTGGTCATCTTTATTCCAAATTGTCTGATGTTGGAGTTAATACCTTCATTGATGATGAGGAATTGAGAAAGGGTGATGTGATTTCAAGTAAACTAGAGAAAGCAATTGAAGGGTCAAGAATTTCCATTATTGTTTTCTCAAGAAATTATGCATCCTTTAGTTGGTGTCTAAATGAACTAGTTAAAATTCTTGAATGCAAAGAGAAATTAAAGCAGATGGTTTTGCCTATTTTCTACGATGTTGATCCTTCTGAAGTGCGAAAGCAAACTGGGTTATTTGGTGAAGCTTTGGCTAAACATAAGGAACGATCAATTGGGGCTCAAATGGTGGAGAAATGGAGAGCTGCACTTACTGAAGCTGCAAATTTATCTGGATGGCATTTGCGAAATGTTGCTGACGGGTATATTTTCTTGATTCAACTATATAATTTAAGTTTAAGTTCTATGCATCGACATTATCGAATATTTACATTATCAATATATATAACTTAAATTATTTCTTAAAGTATCCTATATGACGCCGTAAGTTATCTGTTTTGTTGCTTAGATTCGTCCCACTGTGTTATGTCTTGGCTATCAATTTTGATTTGTCCCTCAAATATTTTCAAATATCAAAGTTTTATTTACTGGAGTAGCGTTTCTTTTATTTTTTTGTTTTTGCTAATAATTTTGTAGGCATGAATCAAATTCATTGAAAAAATTATACAGCAAGTCCTACAAGAGGTTAACCAGACACCTCTAGATGTTGCTTGGCACCCAGTTGGAGTAGATTCTCATGTCAAAGATATAGAGTTATTGCAAATTGAATGTCAAGATGAAGTTCGCATGATTGGTATTCACGGAGTTGGTGGCAAAGGGAAAACAACTCTGGCAAAAGCTATGTACAATCGAATGTTTCGACTCTTCGATAGTAGTTGCTTCCTTTCAGATGTTAGATCAGAAGCTAAAGAATTTGGTCTTGTCAAGCTACAAGAGAAACTTCTTCAACAAGTACTCAAAAATAAGGACATCAAAGTTGGCAGTGTTGCTCAAGGCATCAATCTAATCAAAGCAAGACTCGAGTCAAAGAAGGTTCTAATTGTTCTTGATGACGTGGACCACAAAAACCAATTATAATCCCTAACAAGAGAAAGAAGTTGGTTTGGTTCGGGTAGTTTTATAATCATTACCACCCGAGACAAGCGATTGCTATGTCGGCTTGGAGAAAAAGAGAGATACGAGGCCAAACTATTAAATGACAATGAAGCTATGTTACTTTTTTGTTGGCATGCTTTTGACAGTCATTTTCCACCAGAAGATTATGTTAATTTGGCACGAGACATAATCAAATATTCAGGTAGGCTACCACTAGCTCTTGTGACATTGGGGTCACATTTACAAGGAAGTTCTGTAGAAGAATGGGGATACGAATTCAAAAAATTAAGAGCAATACCTCATTGTGATATCCAAAAGATTCTCAAGATAAGCTTTGATGGACTTGATGGTGATACACAAACTGTGTACCTTGATATTGCGTGCGCCTTCCATGGGTTTTATGAGCGTGAAGTTACAGAAATATTGAATGCATGTGGCTTTCATGCTAAAAGTGCAATTGCAAGTTTAGTCCAAAAACACTTGCTCCAAAGGGATGATCTTTATTTGGTGATGCATGATCTAGTGCGAGATATGGGAAGAGAAATTGTTCGCATGGAATCAGCTCGAGACCCTGGAAAACGGAGTAGATTATTCATCCCTCAAGAAGTCTGTGATGTTCTACAAGGAAATAAAGTCAGTAAATCTTTTATCCTTTATCTTGGTTATAATATTTTTTTTCAATTTAATTGTTTATTGCTTATAATTTATGTTCTCATCATAAGAAGTGGATTCATTTTGTGCTTCGTCTCTGGTTAGTAAGTATTTTGTAGTTGTTTGTCAACCATTGTAAACTAGAAGTGACATTTGCTAAATTCTTAACTCACACCAAAGGCAAAAAAAAAATGCATATTTCTTATTAAATTCTTATAACTAACATGCTTATGGGCATAGACCATAGTATCTCCAAGATTAGTTATTCAAAGATCACTTTAATTGACTAATTGCGGAAATTAAGCTTGCTTGAAGAAATTAGGCATGTGAACATTTGAAAACTGTTGAATAGGTACATGTGTGAATCATTATTTCTAGAACTACAAAATTTTCTTTTAAATATATTCAAATACATATATATTCTATCTTTAATTGGTATTATTATCAGGCTTCTGGATGCAATTTGTTCTCTTTATTCAACTTTTTGTTTTCCTTTTATATTATCAGGTGAACTTATTGAATGTTGCTAGCTAGGTTTTGAGAGACTCTCATCTTAGCTTTTTGAGCAATTTTAAATTTGTTTAACATCCTCAAATGCCTACGTGTATTCTCTTTGTCTGTCCACCAATTTGTATATAGTATTTTCTCTCTTAATTTCTGGGACTTAACATGAGCTTAAGATATTTTCTTTTTATTGAGATACAGGGTTCCAAAAATGTAGAAGTACTGAAGGTAGATCGAGGGGCATTAAAGGAAGTGAACTTGAGCACCAAAGCATTTGAGCAAATGAAGAATCTTAGGGTGCTTATAATCAAATAGTTACATATTAGTGGAGATTTTGGGTTGTTGTCTAAGAAGCTCAGATGGTTGTCTTGGAAAAAATGTCCTTTAAAATGTATACCATCAAATTTTCCAGCTGAGAATCTTGTAGTTCTAGATATGCGGGAGACTGATATCCAAGAGTTTGGTTTGAATATGCAGGTTTGTCACTCGATTCTGTAATTTCATGTCTATTGTCATTGCAACTGAGTGGAAGAAAATCTTACTTGAAACTATATTTGGGTTACTTTTAGTGTTGTCGAAGTTTGAAGAAGCTGGATCTCTCTCATTGCAAGCAACTCAGAAGCACTCCAAACTTCAGTGGTTCACTGTGTCTTGAGACTTTGGATCTCAATCAATGCTCAAGTCTGACGGAGATCCATCCATCAATAGGAAATTTGGACAGTCTAATTGAACTACATATGTCTGGTTGCGAAAAACTTACGGATCTTCCAAGCAGCATATGCCAGCTAATATCCCTTGAAGACTTGTGCATTGATGACTGCTCATCTGTAAAAACACTGCCAGATAATCTTGGAGATATGAAAAGTCTAAAATCTCTTTCTGTAGATTATACGGGTATAAAACAATTGCCTAGATCTGTTGAAATGCTAACAAAACTCGTAACTTTGAGAGTGGGAGGTCAAAATTTAGAGGCCAAAAGGAGTATTTCTGGAAGAGGAGTCCATCGGATGCAATATTCCTTGTCAACTTTTGTATCTGAATTGAGTCTTACATACTGTAATTTGTCCAAGGCTGATATTCCTAGGGATATTGGGAGCTTATCATCCTTAAAATATTTAGATTTGAGTGGCAACAGTTTCCATTGTCTACCCTTCGATTTTTCTAAGTTACGAGTATTGAAGAAGTTGTGTTTGAATGACTGTGAGAATCTTCAAACACTCCCGTCAGTATCAAATTTAGAGAATCTTGAAATTCTTGAACTTCAAAATTTCCAAAAATTGGTCAAGATTACAGAGTTGGACCACCTCCCTTCTATATGGTCGATCAACATGATTAATTGTAGTTCTCTGCAGAATCCATTCAATGAAGGCTTCTTTGGTGCACCTGCTCTATATGCATCTAGAAAAGATCCAGAGTTGGTTAGTCTCTCTCTCTCCCCCTATCATATTAATGATCTTGAGTCTTTGTCCGATGCAGGATCGTTTAGAAATTTATCTCGAATGCAAGGAGATTCCAGAATGGTGCATGAATCAAGTAACAACTTCATCTATCTGTTTGACTATGTCGACACATAATGAGGAGTATAACTTCTTAGGAATGGTTCTCTGGTTTGTTACCGACTGTTTGGATGAATCCTTTTGTCCAAGCTTCTTGATTAGTATTGCCTGTAGAAATACTTTAATTTCTCCGTGGAGTATACCTGATGATGGACATAGAGAACTGTCATGTGTATATTACATATCTTACTTAAATGAAGCTTTTGATGGCCAGATGATTAAAGGCGGGGAAATGATAGAAGTGTGGCCTAAAGGCTTTACAGTAAAGAAGATAGGTATCCATCTGTTATATTTAGACCAACATGGTAAACTTATATCTTTACCGGGAGACATGGATCATTCTTATTCTAGGGCGAAAGATGTCAGGATCAGGAATTGGCGGGAAGAGTTTCTTAGTTTGGTAGACACTAAGAGAAATTTGAAGGAATTGAAATTGAAAATTTCCAAAAATGGGTCAAGATTACAGAGTTGGACAACCTCCCTTCTATACAGTGGATCAACATGATGAATTGTAGTTCTCTGCAGAATCCATTCAATGAAGGATTATTTAGTGCACTTGCTCTATATGCATCTATAAAAGATCGAAATATGGTTAGTCTCTCTCTCTCTCTCTCCCCCCTATCATATTAATGATCTTGAGTCTTTGTCTGATGCAGTTTGATTTAGGAATTTATCTCGAATGCAAGGAGATTCCAGAATGGTGCAGGTATCAAGTTACAGCTTCATCTATGTGTAACTTCTTAGGAATGGTTCTCTGGTTTGTTATCGACTTCTCTTTGGAAGCAGACCCTTATCCAAGCTTCTGGATTAGTATTGCCCATAAAGAGACTTTAATTGTTCCATACCCACGATTAGTAATGCTTCACGATGGACATAGAGAAGTATCCTGTGTATATTACATATCTTACTTACATAAAGCTTTTGATGGCCAGATGATCAAAGGTGGGGAAACGATAGAAGTGTGGTCTGACGACGTTACAGTAAAGAAGATAGGGATCCATATGTCATATTTAGATCAACATGGTAAAGTTATATCTTTGCCGGGAGACGTGGATCATTCTTATTCTAGGGCGAAAGATGTCAGGAATTGGCGGGAAGAGATTCTTAGTTGGTCAGATAATTTTAATTGATATTGATATTTTTCCAAATATTTGTTATTAACGTGTTTGGTTGCTGTTTCTGGCACTTGGGACTTCAGGACATCAAAAATTAATTTGGAGTTTTAGAGAGTAGCCAACATCTTTGGGATGAACTCGTGACCTTGTCTGGTAAAATTACAGTATTTGTTTTGGTTTATGTTTTTTTTATTTAAAAAATTACATCTTATTAATGTCTTTTGTGTAGGAAGTATAACGAACAAAAGCGCGATTTCTACAAAGCTGTTTTTCTATGATTTACATGGTGAAGGTGCCAACGTTCTAGTTAAATTTATTTTGCATTGTGTATAAGAGCAGTTTAATTGAACTATTATATCCAATTGTGATGCAGAAAACTCAAGAAAGAATAACAGACGAAAAGGATCGCTAGCGTTTTAGAGCAATATTGGTATCAAATCCTATTTTGTCCGGTAATTAGAGGCAGATTCAGAACATGAAATTTATGAGTTTATATGACGACCTCGAGTTAATAGTACAATAATTGTTCATATAGATATTTAGTTTTAGTGGATTTCTTAAATGTAGGTTCTGAGGAAAAGGAACCCGTAGCCAAGTTGGAGCCTCATTGTCTTTTTAATTAAAATTTAAATTTGGCTTTCATTACTGAGGACATGGCCCTTGACAGAGAATTGTGGAGGTCGAGCATTAAAGTTGTAGGTTAGGGGGAAGTTGGGGATATTTCTACAGCGCACTAGAGTGAGACTAGCCAGTTAGGAGTTAATCTTAGGATGCTACTGATCAACTACTGATGCATGGATTTATCTGTTGGATATTAGTACACCTCTCATCCTTTTTGTATTTCCTTTATTTCTTATATTACTGCTATTTCGTTGTTTTATTGTTATGTTATGTATTTTTAAGTTATTTTAGTATGAGTATATGGATAGTACTAATTAGGGGTGTACATGGACCGGGTTGGTTCGGTTTTTATCAAAACCAAGCCAAACCAACTATATCGGTTTGGATTGGTCCGGTTTTGTCGGGTTTTTCGGGTTTTCGGGTTTTTTTGTTACATAAATATTATTTCAATCTTACTTTGTTAAAATTATAGATAAAGCTTTGATAAATGAATATATGTTTAGTAAATATGGAAAAATATTGACAAACATATGATCTATTAAAATATTCTAATGGGAGAATTTTTTTAGTAACACATGATAGTTATTTTCGTAGTTGTCTAACAATAATTTTTCATTAATTTACGCTTTCAAAGTTAATACATGAGAGGATCCCAAATATTTCTATATTTTCTAAAGAAAATTCACTATAAAGTCTTAAAAATATAAATAAAATTTATATATTTATATGTCGGTTTGGTTCGGGTTTTTTTACTCAATAGCAAACCAAGTCAAACCAAACCTAGTCGGATTTTTTAATCGGTTTGGTTTGGTTTTTCGGTTTGGTACGGTTTTCTGGTTCGGTTTGAACACCCCTAGTACTAATATATGTCTTTTGTTGCTGTCTTGAGCCGAGGGTCTCCTGGAAACAGCCTCTCTGCTCCTTGGGGTAGGGGTAAGATCTGTGTACATATTACCCTCCCCAGATCCCACTTATGGTATCTTACTGGGTTGTTGTTGTTGTCTTTCATTGATCATTGATGTTCAAAATGTTATAACAATATGAGTTTGGCATCCCAAACTTGTATGCCCCCCTTTTTGTAGGGGGGAATCCCGCCCTATAGTACCAGATTTATCTAAACTCATTACTTTTGACACAGAGTATAATATTATGTTTAAAAATTCACTAGAAGTGCAATAAATAATAGATATGAATCAATAACTTCAAATATATTATGGGTTCAATGCTAAAAACCTTAAAGATTGAACCCATAAAATTTAAATCTTGAATCTATTTTTGCGTTTTTGCATGTAAATTCGACAAATGTTTAATATAATTTTCCATATTGGTGATACCTCTTTTTTGGGGGATAAATAAAACCGACCTTGTTGGTGCTGTTAAGCGGAGAAGCAAATCTAGCTTTATTATTACATCGGGTTCAATTGAATTTATAACTTTCGACATGAAATATAAACTTAATGGGCTCGTGTAATGTCTCTTAAGAAATGATATTACATACAACTTTTCTTATCCCTTAAAGATACATTATATCAACAGGGGCAAATCTACGTAGAGGAGAAATGGTGGTACGCTACACAGTCGCTCAAGTCGAATACTAGTATTTCACGTAGAAAACGTACATAAATAAAAAGTGGCACCCCGAGTCACAAAGTGGCCATAGGTGCAATGGTCTAAATGTCCTTTGGCAGGTCCACGACCCTAGATGGAGCATTATTTCACTCACAATAATGCAGACCTAATTTTACTTTATGTGTTCCCTCTTTCCAGATTCTTTTTTCTCTTTTTCTTAATTTCTTTTATTTTCATCTTTGTGTTTCTCTGTACAATTTCATTCTTGTTAATTATTTAAATTATAAAAGTATATTTGCTTATATTTTCTTTTTCTAGATCTTAATTTTTTTATTTGAATATGCTTTTAATTATTTTTCTTTTTATCTAGTTAATATTATTTTTTCCTTGAAGATGAGGGTATACGTAATTACAAAAAGAATTAAAAGCGATTTATTGGTCAATTACCATAGAAAATAATTGGTCTTGCACCGAGTTAAAATTTTGAGTAAGGATATTCAAAGTATAAAAAAGTAAACAGTTGAAAAAACTTAAGAGAATTCAACATCTACTACTATATATACACCTAAACAATAATTTTAACATTATATATACTAGCAAAATGAACCCCCTTGTGCCCCTTAGCTCCGCCCTGTAATGTGAATTTTATTTATATGGATGGTTGATTCACAAAAAAGAATAGTTGATGAGGTTTTTTTTTTTTAAAAAAAAAAAAAGAATTCCCTCCCAAATTAGGAGGATCTATAGTGTTTCCACACTTCTCCTCCAGCGTGATTCGAATCCAGGACCTAACGGTCGTCGGTGGTGGTGCTTTGAAGACTCTGACTTAGAAGAAATACTAGGAAAAGCTGTAGATGTGATAATTTTTTCATTTATATTAATCCATTGTATTAGCTTGAAATAATGCTGTTCAATTCAGCATAACATTTCTAAGGAGAAAAATAGTTCTTTTTCCAATCTTTTCTACAATGTAAGTACTCAACCACCCCCATAAAAAGGAAAACAGAAAAGAAAAACAAGAAGCTTTTGCAGATGATGCTTAAGACAAATGTTAGTGGTTTTAAAAGTTCTGAAAACAAGAAATGAACCAACAAGATAAGGAGCCATTGTACTATGAGTTAGTGGCGGAGTCGGGATTTTCAGTAACCATATTCAACCTATAAAAAAGTAAAAACAAGAAGAAATTAAGAAGATTCAACATTTACTATATATACATAAGATAAGATAAAAATTGATATTTTATATACAATGTAATTTTCCAGCGAAATGAACATCTTGCACCCCTTAACTCCGCCCTTGTTGTGAATATTACATATGGTGGACGATATCTTTGAAGACCAATTTACAACAACAACAACAACAACAACAACAACAGGCGCAATGAATTTCTACGAGTGGGGTCTGGAGAGAGCAAGATGTACGCAGCCTTACTCCTATCCTAGAAGCGCAGAGATGCTATTTCCGACAGACCCTAGACTTTGAAAACTGACTTAAACAAGGAAAAACTGTAGATGATGCTTAGTGTAAAAATTCTGAAAACAAGAAAAGGACCAACAAGATAAGGAGCCATTGTAATGAAAAGATGTAAAGATGAGGAAAGAGAGGAGGAAATTTAAAAGGACAAGTACAAGTTAAAATTATTGAAGTGTTGTTTTAAGGTAACATCTGTTTCACTAATAGAATACATTGGACATTCAGTAGCTAATGTAACAACATGGGACCAGAGTCACCAGACTTTATTCTTGATCAGATTTTAGCCACTTTATATCCAAATATCAGAAGTGCAGTCACCACCAGGATATCTCATTTCATGAGCCAAGGATGGACCATCAGGTTCTGCCCCGAAATCAACGAAAAATCTCGGGTTTATAGCAAGGCCACCTTTCTCAGCGTCAACGTCGATTTGTAATATGTGACCTCCTTTCTCCAATAGCTCGGGGTAGAATTGTCGGTCCCATGTACTAAACAATGAGTTTGTAGCGTACAAACGCTTCCCATCTAGACTCAACTGTATCATTTGAGGTCCCCCCCTCAATCGATGTCCCTGGAAGTAATTCACAAAGTCGCTCATATTGATTGTGCACATGAATCTAAATCAACACTCGGGACAAAGGGGTAGAGGTAGACATAAACAATCTACGTTAATAATATCAACCATATTTGAATTCCGCACCACAGATGAGACTTGAGAAGTAATAAACAACAACAGCAGCAACAACTCAGTATAATTCCACAAGTGGGGTCTAGGAAGGGTAGTGAGGTTGTTTCCTATAAACCCTCGGTACAAGAAGATGAAAAGAGAATTTCGAACAGTAACAGCAACAGAGGCCAAAAAGATAGCCAGAAAAATAAATGGAAAAAGCAATATCAGTAATCGATAACAATGGCAACATACTAGGAAACAAGAGTGGAAAAATAGTATGAACACATACTTGAGAAGTAAGGAAAATCCTAAAACTTGACTAAATGAATTCATATTTTCCTGATATAAGTAGTGAATTTGGGAGCAACATATCATATTTTTTTTGAGCAAGGGAGAATCTGAAACATGTCATTTGCGGTAGCATTACTATCACTATAAAGGTGTAATTTTCAATACGAATTACCTGGATTTCTGGGACATCCACTTGGTATGTTGAACCATCTTCAGCCTCAGCGAGTACAGAGTTTCCTTTTTGAAACACTCCTCCAACAAATACTTGGCCAGTCAACTTAGGATTGGCAGGATCTTCGATATTGTACTGTCTAATATCACCATGTAGCCAGTTTGCTAGGTATAGAAAACGATCGTCAAGAGAGATCAGAAAGTCAGTAATAAGACCAGGCATTTCTGGAAGAATCCAGTTCTGCACCTTCACCGGTTTTACAGCGATTGCTATCTCATGACCCCACGAGCCATCTGGATTCTTGAAAAATCGCACCATGTTACTGGTCAAAGCACATCCCACATATCCAATTGCTTCAGATGGATTATGCAAGAACCTTACCTATAAATCAAAGTGGAAAACGAATATATTAATTTATTCAGCAGGATAAATCATGCGCGAAGTTACAAAGGGAGAACATGGGAGTTTGATTACCTCTAGCGGCAGGAGTCCTGTGTTTCCAAGATCCAATGTCTGTTTTAGTTCACCACCAGGCCATGTGTAGACATACAAATGCCGACCATAAAGCCCATCAGTAACATGCTGGAGGTTGAAACCTTTTGTGAAAGCGGATGGAGCTCCCCAAGAGGAACTGATCATGGTGTTATGTCGAGGCTGGTACCAGAAGTCATAACCAAAGAGCGGACTATGCCCTGGTTTTTCCCATCTAAGATATAAGAAAGGCGTCAAAATCTGCTTTTGCTTAGGCATTGAGCATAGTCTACTTTCACTAAAACTACAGAATTTCAGATTTCATTAATAAACCGTCAAGAGGACAGGAACTGTAAGTTAAAGGACAAAATAGCATCGTTTCTGTTCCTCCTCAGATGTAGAGACTCTTGTAATTTTCTTGTTCTTAACTACTAGGTTGGTTTTTAAAGATAACCATCAGTGAGAGACCCAGGCGAGTACAAACTATACCTTCCTTTCACGTTAAAGTCTGAATCAAGAAGAAGAAATCCGTTCCCCTCAGCATTTCCATCTTTGTCTCCGAGACATGACACCAGTATCTCACCAGAAGCAAGGCAGTGAGCGGTGTGAGGGAATGCTAATCCTGTCTTTTGGATAACATCATCTGGCTCTACAACTTTGTACAAACTGGGAGCCCTTGGATCCTTTTGCGTGTCGATTGCATAAATGCGTCCAGATCTGCAAAAGTTAAAATTTATGGAAAATCTTGAATATCATATATGTTGCATATAGTCATCAAAATGGATTCTTTTTCTCAGAACATTTTGTATGAGTCGAAAAGCTAAATTATCCCTGCCTTCAGACGAATAACCATATGGACAAGAAAGATCAAACAAAGACTCACATTGATGATACAACAACCACCAGGTCTCAATGCCAAACATTGACAAAAACAACTCACCAGCCCGGTACACTAAGCCCCGCTATGCGTGGGTCTAAGGAAGGGCCAGACCACAAGGGTCTATTGTACGCAGCCTTATCCTGCAATTCTGCAAGAGGCTGTTTCCACGGCTCGAACCCGTAACCTCCTGGTCACATGCCAGCATTCACAGAAATGCTTTTGAGCTAAATTTAGCATCATTCGATACCTTGGAGGTGATGATGACTAAAGTCTAAAGGTCAATAACAAACACGAAAGCAGAGATATTGTTCTTACATAAGTGAAGGCAGGACGAGATATCGTCGAGCAGCTGAAGGATCTCCATAACAAGAACTGCAGGAATTCCAACCAGAATGATGTAGTTCATCACCCTCATAAGGCATAGGCAGCCTATGGATTACTTTGGAATAAGATGGTGAATTAGGATCTACATCTACTGTAGCTAAGTAGTCAGGTTTGACCCTTTCTGTTCCTGTAGAAATTAACCATATAATCAGAGGCAAATTTACGATTTAAACTTTATAGGTTCAACATGTAACGTTTTCTAACATCTAGTATTATAATTTAATAGAGTGTGAAGAACACTTAAATGATTTTTAAAAGAATATCACGATAACACTCAAGATTTCCCTTTGGCCCACAAAACACAGATTTTTTTAGCAATCAAAATTTTACAATAAATTTCCATCGCAAAGTTTATCTCTTCCCTGCACCCACTAACCCCTCCCACCCCACCCCACCCCCAACACCCAAAATCCACCAAACCCCCCAAAAGGGTATCAGAAAAACAAAGAAAGAACCATACTTTATCAGCAAAAGAAAAGATAAAGATTTCAATTTTCAACTAGTTTTACTTCAAAAATAAAATAAAGAAAGTGAAAACACCTCAAATTTATCCACTTTACAGAAAAAATCCACCCCTCAAAGCCAAAAAAAAAAAACTCATTTTTCATTAATTAATTTCAAGAAAATAACACAAAATTGCCCCTGCAGCTGGCTTTGGTCTACTAGTAAGATCATAACTTGCGATATATGGATTAGGCGAATCTCACAGTTGAAACCCAGACGACAATAATAATAACAAACTCAGTGTAATCGGTCCGTGGAGCATAGAGTGTACGCAGGCCCTTATACTACCTAAGAAGGTCAAGAGACTGTTTCCGAAGTACGGTCGACAGAATTGAAACCCAAACAAAAATTATTATTTAAATAGAAAAAAATAAAGGGGCGAGCTCATTATCTCGAGTTTCGAACCATGAGCCACCAGCGACTTGAAAAAAAATCTATATAAAAGAGAAGCAAATTACCAGTATAAATACAGGTGACATAAATTAAAGATTCTTTAGGACCAGCCATAGCTTCAAGTGGAGAAGCATAACCAGGTCCATTTTTGCAACATCCATTAATCTCCGCCGTACCATGCTGCACCACATCCACATCCGTCGCCATTTTCTCGCCGGAAAAATGTGAATTTACAAAAATATTCAGATCAGAAAAAGACGACAAATAGTGTGATAATAAGACTTTTGGCTTCTAACTGCAAAGGTATACATATATATAGGGAAACCAAACACGTTGGGGTCTTAGGACTAGTTACTATGTTCACGGCTTTTATCATGCAGCGTTTTGTCTGTATATAGACGAGATAATATTCTATATACATACTGATATTGCCACATCATTTTTCTTCTTGCCGGAAAAAAAGTTGCCCGAATATTTGGTAATATTTTCTTGTAAATTATTTTTCATTTTTAATTGGAGAGTAAAAAATATTTTTTAAAATATTGATAAATATATTAGCAAATTTGAATTTGTTTTGGGGAATTTTTTTGGTATTAAATATCAGAAGCGGATCCAGGATTTCAGGAGGATGGGTGCACCATTATCCGACCACCGTTTGATTTGGTTCTCTAAGACTTACCTTTGAGAACTATCAATAATAGCATCATTATTTATAGTTACAAGTATTAAACTCAATATTTAATTCAAGGATATATCAAAGGGTGAACCCAAAAACAGAAGAATGCATGACAAAAAAAAAAAGAAAGATAGGGCATGAAATTTGAACAGAATAGAAAAGAACGAAAAAGAAATAGAAAAATGGGTGAGACACAGAAGATAGGGAAGTGAATTTGAACACTAGACCTAGGGGTTAATGGTGCACAAAGTTACCGCTGCACCAAATGCTCGTTTGACCATGGGTTCCCACGTAAAAAATTAAGTACTTAATCCGAAAAATATCCCAGTGATACACAGCTTAAGGAGGGGAGCATGGGTGCACGTGCCCCACGCCCCTCCACGTGGATCCGCCTATGTTAAATATGATATATTAATAACTGTATGTTGATTAAATAAGTTATATGATGTAGGAATTGGAAGTCATTTTCCTCTTTTAGTAGTAGAAATTATTTCCCTTGAAATGTAGTACTAATTTTTATCAATCAAATATCAGAAACTAAACTTATTTTCTAAAAAATATTTTTCATCCTATCAATTATGTAGTTTATTTTCTAAAAAAAAAAAAAAAATTCATCCTGTCAATTATGTACCAAACACACCCTTAGGATAACATCTAATAATATGGCATTATCACTTTTTGAATCTTGTGACTGTACATGTCTAGGTGGAATGAATCAACGGTTAAGAGTCTGATTTGCCCTTCTACTATTATAAATATGCCCTATTTATCCTCCGTTTGAGTTTTTTATTAAAAATATCCCTACCGTTATACTTTAGGTTTAAATTTACTCTTCATCCGTTAAATATGGTTAAATATACCCTACCAATTTTTTAATGTACACGTGGTAGCATATCATTTAATTGTAAAAATAGAAAAAAAAAGTTTTTAATAAAATATTTTTATTTTTTAAAAACTGAAAAAAATATTTTCAACAAAATATTTTCGTTTTTGTATTTTTTTTATTTTTTTTAAAGTGTTTCGGTTTATTTCGTTTTTCAGTTTTTTTAAAAGTAAAAGTATATTTGTTTATTTAAAAAATAAAATGAAGAAAAAAATTTCGAAAAAAGTATCTTCTATATTAGTTTTTTTCTATGTTAGAAGTAGCTAAAGATACTTTTTTCGAAATTTTTTTCTTCATTTTAACATTTTTTCTATGTTAAAAATATCTTTAAAACTAATGCATAGAAAAAAAATTAAATGAAGAAAATTTTTTTGAAAAAAGTATCTTTAGCTACTTCTAACATAGAAAAAAACTAACATAAAATTTACTTTTTAAAAAAAAAAATTCTTCATTTTATTTTTTAAATAAACAAATATACTTTTACTTTTAAAAAAAACTGAAAAACGAAATGCTTTAAAAAAATAAAATAAAAAATCAAAAACAAAATTTTTTTGTTGAAAATATTTTTTTCAGTTTTTAAAAAATAAAAATATTTTATTAAAAACATTTTTTTCTATTTTTATAATTATTTTCCAGTTTTTAATAAAATATTTTAATTTTTTTATAATAATTGGGTCAGGTCCAATGATATGCTGCCACGTGTCTATTAAAAAACTGGTAGGGTATATTTAGCCATATTTAACGGATGAAGGATAAATTTAAACCTAAAGTATAACAGTAGGGATATTTTTGATAAGAAACTCAAACGGAGGATAAATAAGGCCTATTTATAATAGTAGAAGGGCAAATCAGACCCTTAACCGATGAATCAAATAATAGCGTGCTTATTTTTCTTTTCAAGTTTAGATGGATTTTCGAATTTATTCTAGGTTAAGAAAATGTCAGAATTTTGCTATCCTTTGATTTGTGTTAATTTCGATGTGAATAATAGCGGAGCCAAAATTTTTACTAAACAGATTTAGGATATAAAGAAGTAAATACATACAACAATTAAAAGGATCCAACATATTATAAATACTATATACGGTCAAAATCGTATACTTCCGATTTATAGGCTTGAGGGTCCGTCCTAGGCCCGAGTCCGGGCGAGGTCGAGTTCGAGACTGGTGGAGAAGACTCGAGCTCGAAGACAGCGTGCAATGCCCGAAGATATGAGTTCGAGGAATACCGGGGCCAAGCATGCACGACCCCGAAATAGTACCATTATGGATTTGTACTAGAATGAGCTAGATTCGTGCCACGTCCCTATGGTCATGACGCAAATCACGGAATAGGATTATACGATTCCATACTAGGCGGTTAGACAACTGTACTAAGAATATTCCTTATTGTAAATAAAAATATACCTTATTTAAGGTTCTCCTATTATATAATGGGGACCCCAATCATTTGTAACATCATCTAATCATTGAGCAAAGAATATACTCTCTACTTTTTCGACTACTATTCATCAGAATTGTCCTTAGCTCTACTGTTCTTACTTTACTTTTCTTGTCTAATTGTTCTTATTATGCTAGACCCGCCTCAAGGTCACTAAGCTCAAGGTCACTGCTGTTGGATAACATTGGCTTGATTCACTTGTCTTTTTTCATTTTTACTTCATATTTCTTGATTACTAATTGGTATTGAACTAAACAGTTTGGCGTCCATCGTGGAGCTAAAGATAATAGTGATTATTTCTTTACTGATTCTTATTACACACGTTGTTTTTTCACTTTTTATTGTCAGGATTTTTTGATTTTTAGGTTGAAACATGTCTAGCATACAAAATGCACATGTTCATGACAACGAAGGTCTTGGAGAGAATATCAATGCAAGGGTCAGTGTACCATCGATAAACCCAGGGAAAGTGCCAAATGTGGAACCAGTTGATGTTAGTTCACACATTGCTCTAAACGCGAATTTAGGCACATACCTCGAAGATAATGTACGTAGGGAAGCCCGGTCTGGTGGCAAAAGAATGCAAGGAATGGGAGATGGGGGAATCAACCTTCAAGTGATATTTGAGATGCTGCAAGCTCAGCAAGTCGCCATCGCTCAACTTTAGAGTCAGAATAAGACTCTGAATACAAATGAACCAGTAAACGCTCGACGTACTGAACCGGCGTTAGAAAGGCTAAGTGAAAGCGGTTCGGGGACTGACCCCACAATTATGAGAATGCTTGAAGAGCTTACTAAAAGGATCGAGTCCGGATAAAAGAAAATTGAAGACAATGACAAAAAGGTAGAAACTTATAACTCCCGTGTTGACCAAATACCGGGAGCACCTCTAGTTCTGAAAGGTTTAGACGCCAAAAAGTTCATACAAAAACCATTCCCTCAGAGCGCGGCTACGATGCCCATTCCCAAAAAGTTTTGCATGCCCGATATACCCAAGTATAACGGAACAACAGACCCCAATGAGCATATTACTTCATACACTTGCAGAATAAAAGGAAATGATTTGAATGACGATGAGATTGAGTCAGTCTTATTGAAAAAATTTG
The DNA here is from genome assembly GCA_026770625.1 of Nicotiana glauca. Taxonomy (NCBI): domain Eukaryota; kingdom Viridiplantae; phylum Streptophyta; class Magnoliopsida; order Solanales; family Solanaceae; genus Nicotiana; species Nicotiana glauca. The sequence goes on from MU789239.1 coordinate 137,579, forward strand.
GAGAAACATTGTCGGAAGGAGTTATGATTTGGTATCACAACTTAGCTCCCAATTCTATTGACTGTGAGCACGTGATTTTAGCCCTATACAAATTGCTCCCATAAATTCAAAACTAAATAATTTCTTTCATTGTTTGCAATTTTGTGGATTTTTGTGGTATTTTCTGTTAATCGTTTGCATTTTATTTGTGTTTTTTAATTAATAAAAAATATAAAAATATTTGCATTTGTATTTAGGATTTAACTTAACATTTTAGGATTAATTAAGTTTTAATTTTGAAAAAAAGGAGAGGAAAAGAATTTTTTGGAAAATAGATTTGAAATATGAAACGATTCAACGACTCAATTTTGGTCCAGCATCACCCAAATTCGTCCAAGCCCAATGAGAACTCTTTCAAAAGCCGCCCCAAATGGCCCAGAACCCAGTCAGTCGCCCAATCCCTTGAAACGACGTAGTACAAGAGTGAAACTACGTCGTTTTGAGTTCAAGAGTTGAAATAATCTTAGCTCTTCGTTGTATCTCATCCAATGGTTCTAAACATTTCCCCATTTTGGACTTAAATTTTCCTAAAACCTACAGAGACAACCTAGTCCAAACAGAACCCCTCCGTCTATATCCCTCTTCTCTATAGATTGCCACCACTAGTCGCCTGTCGGAAATCGCCTCACGGCGGTGGGGATGCTCCAAACTGCCTCAAAACTTCACCTCACAATTCTTAGCCCCCCTTATCCTTATCCCACCATCAATTACCCAAAAGTCCTAGCTCATTTGCCGTAATTTCGGATCTGAAATTCAAAAAAAGAACAAAAGAAACCTAAATCCATTGTTTTGCAGACTTCAATGATCCTTGAAGCTCGATTCGTGCCGAAGTTTATGCCAATTGTTTGTTCTTGGCAAGAACAATCAATTGATATCATCTTTGGCCCATTTCAAAACATGTATGATTCTAGTCAATTCCTCATTCGCCTGACCAAGCTCGTCGCCTTTGTCAATTCGTTCCGGCCAAACCAGTATTACTCTTTCCTTGATTTCTTTTTCTTCATGTCTTTTTCTTGATTTCTTTTCCTGCTTCTTGTATGTTTATGTGTTTAATTTAATTTTAGTCAGTTTTTAGTTGTTCCTCTGCGTAATTGTGCTATTTTGTTTGTTGCTTAGGTCTGTGTTCGTCCCTTTTATTTTCACTTTTAAAAGACTCCCGCTTCTCTTCTTTAGGGCTGTTCCATTTTTAAGTTTCATAAATGTTGATTTGGACTTCGAAATCAGAGGCCCAGCAAAGGGACCTGACCCAATTTGGCTAGCCCAATTCTAGGAACTGAACTTTGGGTCAACTTTGACCGCCGGGTTTCCTATAGTAATTCTCATAGTTTTTAAGGGTAAATTGGGAATATAGGTAGGGAAATCTTTCAATAACTAACTATGAAGCTTCCTAGAAGCTGGGTGGGGGTTTAACTTAGATTTCAGATTTTTTAACTCAGGTTATCTAGACAAAAACAAGAATTGGAGAAGGGTCTATTTGCAAAACTAAACTGTCTAGGCTGCCCTACTTCCCTTGCCTATAAAGGCACTCTTTCTTGCCTTGGAAGGCAGACCTAATTGATAGAGAAATCCTGAAAATTTGAGACGGCTGGAAACTGTTTGAAATCTCTGTTCCATTAAAAACTTTAGTGATTTCTTAAGTTCTTCATTTCTTGAAAGGTTCTGGGGAATATAACTCAAATGGTTTGAAACTGGTTGTTTGGGATTTTGATATTGGGGTTTGCCTTGGTATTTGCTGGAGTTAAACTAATTTTCTCATTGTTTCCAAAACTCAAATTGGTTAAACTGATTTTGCTGTTGTCTGCTGGCTGCTGTTATGTTGCAGAATCCTCACCTCTTTTATTTTATTTTATTTCCAGGTATTTCTTCAGAACTCACTAAATGTTAGAGTAAAGTTATGGATTTGGTTTTATGCATGAGATAAGTGAGGTGTAAGAAAAGATAGAAACAAAATTTGGGTTAAGCTTTGTGTGAGACATGTGATTCAAGTTATGAATTTGTAAAGGGTTTATCCCTTACTATTTAATTAGCCATATCATCTTATTGTGTTTTGATTTATTGTCCAGGCAAGTTTAATCACTTAAGTATAGTCATGGGTAGCGTCTGTGTGTTCTAAAGCTGAGATCTTATATGATTGTGACTGAAACATGATTTTTTATTCTAATTTGGTATGCATAACTGAGTATGGTGGCTACTGAGATCATGGATGAGTTTGTTTGGTTTGTTTTTGAAAATATTTGTAGCTATGGGTTGTACGTTTGCTGGTTCGGTTCACTCATGTTGTAGTAGTTCTAGTTTAGTTTTTTATCGCTCATTAATTGCTTTGGGAATCTGCTTACAGTAGATGTGAGATACAACATAATGTTTTAGTCTTTCTCATACAAACCTGCTATTCTTCAAACATGAACATCTTAGAGTTCAATCGGATCTTGAATGAAACCTGAGTTTGTCTCATAAATTCTCAAAGTTTGATTGTTTCTTTACATTGGATATTTCAGCAAGTATAAGTCATATGTTTTTTAAGGCCAACATGAAACCAAGATCCAGTAGGTGAATAAGAACTGGTTGAAGCTTTGAGTTTATTTTTTTGTTACTGGAATTTCAGTGGACGTTGAATAAATGATAAGTGGTTTGCACACCTTGTTAACAAATGGGCTGCCCAGAAATCCAATTTCTAAAATAGGGCACTCTTGTAGCGGCCAATGCTTAAGGAGTCGAGACTGGGCTTTAGCCTTGATCCAGTTGCATTAAATGCCACTTGCTGAGTGACCGTTTGGGCTTTCCGTTTAAGCATGCTTGGGTCTCTTCTGACATTTGACAAAGACAAAATATTAGTTTTTCTTTAAAGTTCAATATGATGCCATGAGTTGCTAACATACTGGTTTGGATGTTGATTTTGAATTTTCGTATTGGCACTTGTAAATTCTCTGGGCCCTTTTAAGTTAGCCGATTACCTTTTAAGTTACATAGAGGTGCACCATACATGATAAGACATAATCTATGGCACTCCGAGCTTTTAGTTTAAATACCATATAAAATAGAATCAAGGTGCGCCGCGCCAAATAAAATCACAAATGTGTGGCCCTCTTTAATTATTTCCTTTTAAAAAAAAATATACTTAGAACTCGGGTTCCACTTAGCGAATTTTCATGGCCCCCGTAAAGTTAACAACGCGTAGTTGCTTTATGCGCGCAATTTAATAATATTACCTTCCTAAAATCGGGTGCACATTTATATAATCCAAATTCAAATCTCAACGTTAGATAAAATGTGTTATGGGCCACGAGTGCATTTACGTGACGTGGCCCGAAACATATTTTAAATAGTGTTGCAATCTTTCTTAAAAAAAGAATTAAATAAAAGCGGTCAAAAGCTAAAATTGCACATAGGTGCAAAATATTCTAAAATTAGATAACTAAGCCAATTATAACAGTTGAGCGACCGTGCTAGAACCAAGGAACTCAAGAATGCCTAACACCTTCTCCCGGGTTAACAGAATTCCTTACTCAGATTTCTGGTTCGTGGACTGTTAGATTGAGTCATTCTTTTCCTCGATTCGGGATTTTAAACCGGTGACTTGGGACATCATAAATCTCCCAAGTGGCGACTTTGAATTTAATAAAACTAATCCTATTTCGATTGTCCTTTAATTGGAAAAAATCCCTTTATTATACCCCTCACGGGGGTGTATGTAAAAAGGAGGTGTGACAGCTCTGGCGACTCTGCTGGGGACAAGAACCCAGAAATTCGGTTCAGGGTTCGAGAATTCGAACTTTGAATAATTGTTGTATTTGGATTTATCTGTTATCTAATTTTATTTCATGTTTGGCCTAATGTGCAAAATGTTGCTTTTTACCTCTTTGATATTATCTGAATTGTATATATAAAACTGTTACGAAACCCTTCTCTTCTCATCTTCGGGGATGTGCTCGCTAGTCGAGACTCCCTATTCTGTTAATGTCATACCCTGAAATAAGAAAGAGGCTCGGACAAGTTACTAAGTTGGATGGCCTTTCGGTTCCCGGTATGTAACCCCCTCCTCGACTCGAGTAGTCCGTTCGGGTAAACAGTCTAGAACATATACCCAGGTTTTGAACCTAGAATAACTTAGCCTCATGCTGTATTCCTAGTAAGAACACTTGTTTGCATAATGGGCATTTGACTTAGGGGACTCAATACAAGGGTTGGGTCCGTCTAGGACAGGTGTACCCAAAAAAATAGACCATCTTGATGCATCCTACTTGTGCATTCATCTGTTTTGGATTTGCATGCTGACCAACTTTTAAATAAAAAGGGGGAGTTTGAAAAAATAGCAGTGTGGGGGTTAAGAGAGGTAATTACCCGTTTTGAAAGAGAAACCAATGTCCAAGTGGTACTGAAACTCTGCCGAATTTTTGAGAAAAATGAAAAAAAGGAATGAAAAGGGTTTGTTTTAAATAATAGTTGGTTTTGTTTTATTTGCCCGAACTACGCCAACTTTATTCCCATAGGGCGTGTGATACGTAGGAAACCCCCATCGGGTCCAACTTCCATTTTGCAAAATTAGCCCAAAAGAAAAAAATTTATTTTTGTCATGGTAAATAAGGAAAGTGATGTCGTTCTTGTCACGAATAGCCGAATGTCCCTAGAAGGGCGCCGTAAGGTTGTTTTTATAAGAACAACCACTTTTGGTCATTTCTTTTAATTTGGGTCAGTTAGCAAGCACGACCTTAATATCTTATTCCCCGAAGTGCTGAAAGGCCGTATTTGCAAAATTTCTACAGCTAGGTTTTAGTTCAAAATAAACTTTTGGAAAATTGGTGTTGATTCCTTTTGAGTCAAAATTAGTCATAATTCTCTTTTAATCACCTTAATAAATGTGCAGGATGAGCACAATTCAAAATGAACCTTTCTCAATCATGAACAAAATCTCCTTGGAGTTGCAAATGTGGTGGAATGATCTAGGTAAAGAAGGGCAAGACGAGGTCAAGCAATATTTGAGAGGTCTTACTGGTCTGTTGGAGATTAGGCCCAGGGGAGATATTATAAGAGCATTGGTTACATGCTGGGACCCGACACATTACATGCTGGGACCCGACACACAACATGTTCTATTTTTCAGATTTTGAGCTCACTCCAACTTTAGAAAAAATATCCGGGTACATTGGGAGTGCTGAGGTTCCTTTAAGACACAAGTACTTGGTTGCCCCGAGAACCGTAGTTGTGCATAGATTCTTAGACTCGCTGAAGATAAGCAGGGGGTCCACAACCCAGATTTGGCAGCTGGCTTTTGTACTCCACTATTTATATACCAGAGATATGGCCACATAGGGGGGTTCAACAATCCGGAAAACTAAATATGCAGCAAAGGAAACTGCCTCAAATGGGAAGAACATAGACGTTTTGCTTTTATGGTGGTCTTCTTGGGGCTTCTGGTGTTCCCTAGGAAAGAAGGAAATATTGACATAAAAATAGCTGGGGTTGTCAGCACTTTACTCACCCAGGCCAAAAGTACCCTTGCGCCCATGATAGTAGCTGAAATCTTCTGCGCTCTCACCGCCTGCAAAGTCGGAGGAAACTTTTTTGAGGGGTGCAATTTGTTGTTGCAAATGTTGATGATTGAAGACCTATGCCATTGTCCTCAATTCATGAGTTATAGATCAATGGAGAAAACCTGCATAGAGGAATTTTATACGAGGATTGATGGAATCGGTTTGCCTGAAGGGGTCACAGGATGGATATCATACTTCCGGTCCATCACTGCCAGCCAAATAGAGTGGACGTTTGGATGGTTGCTTGTGGATGAGATCATATATATGCCAGCAGCTGGGCCTCACTTCCTCTTGATGGGTCTTAGGATCATCCAGCCTTATGCCCTGTATCGGGTTTTAAGATAGCTCGGGAGATGCCAAGTAGTGCCAAAAGATGAAGATTTTAGTACCCAAGTAATTGAGATTGGTCCTGATGGCCAGTTTCCTGAAGCAGTAGTCCGCCAGATTTGGAGTGAGTGTCAGTATTTGGCGGCGAATACCTGTGTGCGGGATCGATCTAAAGGAGAAGTTTCACATAGGTACCATGCTTGGTATAGAAGGGATCGATTTTGTCAAATCATCACAAGAACAGTGGGCTTGGTTAGCCAAGGAGAATGAATACATGGCCAAAATAGGAGAGCTAGAAAAGTAGGTTCGGGACCTTCAATTTGAAAACGGCTTGCAAGTCGCAGTTGATGAGGGTGAAAAGAAGAAATTAGCCAAAGAAAATGAAGCCTTACGAGCCCAAATTCGAAAAATGAAGATAGCAACCGAAAATCCCGCCAGGAGTGTAAAAGATGAAAAGCTTATAAAAAACCTTAGGCAGAAAGTGGATGATTATGGTTTTGATTTGAAAAAAGCAGAGAATGAGTTGGAAAGGGAGCAAATACAACTGGCTAAGAATGCGGAAGAAAGTGCATGCTTGGTCAAGCAGCTAAAAGAGCAATATGACAATGAGGTTGCAGGATTAAAGAAAAGGGTCATCACTATCGAAAACAAAATGATCAAACAAGCCAAGTATTTTAAAGCTGAAAGGGAAAAATGTTATGATCTTATGGCTCAAATGGAGGAAGAAGTACAAAAGCTGCAAAATCAACACTTCCACGACACTTAGGTATTAAAGGCCCGTAATCAGCAGGTCGGGCATCTACTTCAGGAGAAGGGTAGGATCAAAGAGAAGATCACAGTCATTGCCGATTATATTGTTCTGAAGTGCCAAGCATGTGAGGATATGACCTGTATCACTTTCTTTGCAGTGGTAATGATATTTGTCCAACAAATCATGAGTGATTTAGAGAGGCTCCAAGGGGATCTTGCACATAGGCCCGCGGCGAGGCCGAATGATGCCCCGCGGGCACCAGGAGTTTTTGAGGCATTAATGTATTCATGATTATTGAGTCTGTACTTTTCTGCTTTTGAAGTTTGTCAGTTAAGTTAGAGTCTGTAGTTCTTTGAGTCAGTACTTTATCTTTTTAGAGTCTGTTAGTTGCTTCTGATTCTTGAGTTTTTGAGTCATTGTAATCGAAGTATTTGCTTTTTATGTAAAATTGAAAATCCCAAAATATTTTTGTTATTCATTTTTCGTTTATATCTTCAAGAACTACACTTGGTCTGATTTATGCGGGATCATGATACGTAGGCAATATCTATAGGATTCGATTGTAACCAAATAAAATAAAAAGAAAGAAGGAAAAGAGAAAGGAAAACAAGAGAGAAAAACAAGAGAGGAGAAGTAAAGAAAAAGAAAATAAAAAGCAGAAAAACAAGAAAGAGGCATGAGAGAGTAAAAACAAAAAGAGAAAGCAGGAATGAAAGAGAGAGGAAAGAAAAGAAAAGGAAGTTGCAAATAGAAAAGCCGGGATGGCGCAAGCAGTCGAGCAAATGCATAATAGAACGGTGAACTGCTTAGGTGCATTCATGCCCCAAATGTGCGGTTACTAATCTGTTAAAACCCTAACTGCTAACAAAGTTGTTGTTGATGTATTGAGTCCAGGCAGGTGGTTATTTGATTAGCATTCTGGTAACCCATTCCCACAATACCCGGTCAAAAGGCAAACTGAACATGGCCAACCAAGAACTAGAGACGAGTATTGTTGACCTGTCAAAAGAAGTGGAAGAAGTGGATGTTAATGTGATGAAAGAAGAGGTGTATAAGCTGAAGCAGCAAATGGCTGAAATGTACCAGTCCTGGGCAAAGGGGCATCCACCACCGGTTTATCCCGCCAACCCTGCTTATATCCCACTGTTGGCTCAACCTCAAGATCCTCCTACTGTGAATTCATCACCAGCCTTTCCTACCACCAACAATGCTATGGCACCACTTCCCGAACAACATTAGCTCCACCACCCAAACAAGTCCTATACCCTCCCCCACCAACCACTACTGTGTTTGTGGCACCTCCACCTGCCGCATTACACCAATTTTCCAGTGAGCCTTTATTCCAAACTCATGACAATCACTATTATCCACCAGAACCAGGTTCTCACATTCCTTATTTTGATCTCTCGGCAGAAACTAAGAAACCTCCTAAGAATCCCGAATAGGAAGAGATGATTGGGAAAGTCAAAATCTTGGAGCAATCTTTCAGGAATATGCAAGGGCTAGGTGGTAGAGTAAGCATGGTGTACAAAGACCTGTGTCTGTTCCCAGATGTTTAACTACCAGCAGGATTTAAGATGCCTAAGTTTGACTTGTACGATGGGCATGGTGATCCAGTGGCACATCTAAGAGGTTTTTGTAGCAAGATGAGAGGAGCGGGCGGGAGAGATGAATTACTGATGGCATACTTCAGTCAAAGTTTAAATGGTTCAGCTTTGAACGATACACCCGACAAGATCATGGTCAGTGGTACACATGGGACGATCTGGTCCAAGCTTTCGCATGCCATTTTCAGTATAATCTTAAAATCATCCCAGACCGACTGTCATTGACAAAGATTGAGAAAAAGCCCGGGGAGAGTTTCAGGGAATATGGCTTCTGTTGGAGAGAGCAGGCAGCGAGGGATGAACCTCCGATGAAAGAAAGTGAAATTGTTGATTATTTCTTGCAGGCCTTGGAGCCCACTTATTTCGGTCACTTGGTGTCAGCGGTAGAGAAATCTTTCAATGAAGTGGTGAAAATGGGAAGCATGGCAGAGGAAGGACTCAAGACCAACAAGATCATGAGTTATTCAGCGATCAAAGCAACCACCCAGGCAATTCAAAGCGACACTGGGGGTGTAATGGGAAAGAAGAATAAAGAGGACGTTGCAACAATTGAGGCAAAAACTTGGTCTAGTAGCCCATCACTTTACTATAACCAGCCTCGACCCCACCCCCAAACTTACCCCCATACTCTATATAACCCACCACAATACTATTACTCACCGCCAGATCCCAACTTCTCTGTCCATCATGCACAAACATTCAATCAACCTCCCACCCACTCACAATAGCATGCGCTGACCCCACAAAACACCTACCCAGCTCCACAAAATACCTATCCACCCTCGAGAACCCAAAGAAATGCCCCGGGAACAAGTTTCCGACTAAACCAAGCCTTCAAGAATGAGAGGACACAGAAGCAAAAGACTTTCACTCCATTGGGAGAATCATATACCAGTCTATTCCACAGGTTGAGACAGTTGGGTTTGTTTAACCCGATTGAGCCTAAACTACCAAACCCCCCACGGAGGAATCTTGACCACTCGGTGAGTTGCGAGTATTGTTCAGGAGCCCCGAGGCATGACACAGAGAAATGCTGGAAATTAAAGACAGCTATTCAAGAGCTCATTGACACCCGTCAGATCGAGGTTCAGGCCCTAGAAGTACCCAATATCAACCAGAACCCATTGTTGGCCCATCATGAGACGAATATAATTGAGATAGTGTAAAAAGGAGGAGAGCCTAAGAATCCCTCACATATTGTAATGATGATCAGGTCCAACAAAGTCACGCCGAATGGAGAATCGAGTAGCGGAAAGTCGTTGATCAAGGTGAAAGGAACAAATAGTGAACCAGTTGTGGCAATTGAGAAAGATTCCTCAAGCAATGTTGCAGTAAAGTAGGGGACATGAAAAGTGGTGGTACCAGGGGCATTGAACAAGTCTGTTGTGGTCATGGAAGGTTCTCGCACAGAGCCCATCATTCTCAAACCAGTAACTCAGCTGCCAATAGTCAACAGCAAGGTCGTCCCTTGGAACTATGGCCAGATGTCCGTGATTTATAAAGGGAAAGAAGTCAAAGAGGAAGTTTGTGAAACCCATGGTATGACTCGCTCGGGGAGATGCTTTGCCCCCGAGGAGTTAAGAAAAGCCAAAACCTCCAAAGATAACTCAATGGTGGTAAAGAAAGTTGTAATTGAAGAAGAGGCAGAAGAATTCTTGAAGAAGATGAAGGTGAAAGACTATTCTATTGTAGAGCAGTTGAGGAGAACCCCTGCCCAAATTTTATTGCTTTCATTGCTAATCCACTCAGATGAATACCACCGAGCGTTGATGAAAATCTTGAATGAGGACCACGTTCCCGACAAGCTCTCTGTAAACCATCTGGAAAAGATAGCAAACAAGATTTTTGAGGTCAACAGAGTCAGTTTTTCTGATGATGAATTACCCGTAGAGGGTACTGAGCATTGTCACACCTCCTTTTGGCGCTACCGCACCCCGCGAAGGGCGTGGTAAAGGGAGTTTTTCCAATTAAAGGACAATCGAAACGGGATTCATTTATTAAGAGATTCAGAGTCGCCACTTGGGAGATTTATGGTGTCCCAAGTCACCGGTTGAATCCCGAATCGAGGAAAAGGTTTGACTCTATTTAACAGTCCGCGTACCAGAAATCCGGATAAGGAATTCTGTTAACCCGGGAGAAGGTGTTAGGCATTTCCGAGTTCCGTGGTTCTAGCATGGTCGCTCAACTATCATATTTGGCTTATTTATCTGATTTATAACATGCTTTAACTTATGTGCAAATTTTTAACCGCTTTTAATATTATTATTACTATTTTAGCAAATAATTGCAACGTCATGGAAATGCATCTCAAACCACGTCACAATCAATGTACCCGTGATTATCGACACATTTCGACTTCGTTGAGGTTTGGATTTGGGTCACATAAATATGCACTCGAGTTTAATAAAGTAAATTATTAAAGGCGTGCCTAAAGCAACTAGCGTATCATTTTTTTGGATAAGGCCGTAAAATTTTGCGAAACAACCCATCCCGAAATCTAAATAATTTTTACAAACACATATAGAGGGCCCCGTAACTTATGTATTTTTGTTTGTCGAGGCTCGTCTCATTCATTATTTTTTAAAAGAATTACAACGTCATGGCAATGCATCTCAAACCACGTCACAATCAATGTACCCGTGATTATCGACACATTTCGACTTCGTTGAGATTTGGATTTGGGTCACATAAATGTGCACCCGAGTTTAAAAAGGTAAGATTATTTAAAGTACGCACCTAAAGAGTCTAACGCGTCATTATTTTGGGGAAGGCCGTGCAATTCGCTAAACGGCCCATCTCGAAGTCTAAGTATTTTTATTATATGCATTTATGAGGGCCCTACGACTTATGTAATTTATTTGGCGAGGCTCATCTCGTTATTATTAAAGGTCATTCCTAAAGCGACTATGATTTTTCTAATTCTTCTTCCTAAATTTTGAGATTATTGCAAGGTCATCATTTATGAAATTGGGCCTATCATATAAGAAGTAGTATGAGCCATTAAAAGTCACAATTTGATAAAACATCCATATTCCAACTTAAATTTTTTCACGTCTTCAGCCTTGGCTTCTTCTGCCTAAGCCCAATCAAATTAAAGCAACCTGGTGTTTACTTATCCAAATATTTATTTTACTATCCAAACAACATGACAAATTGTAAATACTTTCATGAACCATCGGCTAAAAGTAATAATTTTTTTTCTAACCATTTACTTAGTCATGCTAACAGTAACTCACAATCATTAATCTCTTCATGTCAATCAAATAAAAACTTAACAGATTTAAACAAAACTAATGAGATCTAACAATTAACAAAAGGAATCATTTCAATCTCAATGAAGCTAAAATAGCATATAACAAACAAACTCATTTGTTCATGAATCAAATCTTAACAAATAAGTAGAGTTGCGAAATGAACCTTAACAAATCTGTTTCGAAGCTCGAATGAAAGACAATGACTCGAACAAAAACCTCACCCCGAACAACGACGACCTCAATATTCAGCTCGACCCCGTTTGCAAACCCAAAACTGGAAAAATGACACTGAAACTCAATCAAACCTCGCTGGTTTTGTTCAGAGGAAACGGACAGCAGCTGGTTCACATGAGGAGAAAGGGTGAAGCAGCGGCAACAGTTGGTTGACGTTGCTGCTTAGCTGGACGGGAATGGTGGATGTTGTTGGATGAAACAGAAGCAGAAACGTTGATGGTCGACTGGAGAAGGAAGCTGGTTCGTGGGGGACGAGGTGGTCGTTTGGTGGTTAACGTTGTTGTATGGATGCTGCTGGACGACGGACTGGAGGAAGATGGGGATGGTGGTCGACTGTGTGTGTGTGTGGTCGCCGGTCGACTGGTGGTGAACGACGTGGGGGTTAAGGGTTTTTGTTCTCCAAATTTTTATGGAAGGAGAAGATGATGATAGTAGGGTTTTTTGTGTGGTTTTTCCTCATGAAGATAATGAACAGTGGGTCCAAAACATGAGCTGCCCCTCTCAAATGTGTTCCCCCTTTAAAAATCTGATGAAGAATATCTCCCCCAAAAAACGTGAGTTCACTCTACAAAATGTTTCCCACTCCAAAGTGTTCCCCTTAATTTGAGTAAAAGGTGTCTCCCATGTGTGCGGGGTGGGTTCAGATTATTATGGGCTAGGTCCGAAAGTTAAGCCTAAAAATGAGTAGTTTGAACCCGAATATTATTCTTTGTCCGGAACCGAAAATAGGAACATGATGTTATTTGATCAATACTACGTAAGCAAAATGACTATCAAAATAAGACTAGCAATTAAAACAAAACTATTTTTATATTTTTTTATATTTTTCATTTTTGTAATGAAAATAAAGTGAAAGAGTCAAATTTAGTTGAGATAGCTATATTAGACCTAAACTAAATATTTACGCTAAAACATGTGAAAATTCTTGGGGAGGGTAAAAAATCACACGTTTACAGCTGCCCCTCTTTGACTGGAAACACAAAGAGTTTTCAGA
>MU789239.1:152161-172064 GCA_026770625.1 Nicotiana glauca
CATCTTAGGAGAAACAATTCATCAGACTAAGATTCTTTCATCTTAGGAGAAACAATTCATCAGACTAAGATTCTTTCATCTTAGGAGAAACAATTCACTACTTTGTTCCTGTTACATAAAAAGAAAATTTTTGTCGGTTTTTAAAAATGATGGTCGGTTGTGACCTTCCTGCTGGGGATGATTTCCTCCTTCCCTTAACACTTTGTGTTATCTTCTTTCTTCCTCAAATGGGTACCTGACTTCAACAAAATAACAAGGTAACGCCTCCGTTCTACGGGCGGGCTCCCAACTACAACAACTTAAAAGATAACGCCTCTGTTCTACGGGCGGGCTCCCGATTCCAACAACTTAAAAACTACACCGTGTTGTCATTGTTCCTCTTTGCTACTATTTCCTTCTTACTTGAATTATCTTTCTTCCAGAACGGCTTCCCTCAAACTCGTGTCGTCTTCCCTCGGATGTTGGGGATAACACTGCTGGGAAATTATTTACTTACCTGCTGGGGATAAAAATGCTGGGGGAATCTCCTTTCTTCCCATTCTTTTTTTTTTCTTTTTCCTTTTTTTCCTTTTTTTTTTCAAAACTACTTCTTTAAAATTTTTATTTTCTCTCAACACTACTGGGGATAAAAGTGTTATCAGTTGGGGATAACGTTGTTGAGGATAATACTGTTGGGAGAATTTTATTCCTTCAAAATCGGTGCTTCATTCTTCTGGAAGCTGCTGGGGATGACACTGTCTTGAACACAAGTTTCATCCTTTTTGTTCTGTCCGCTGGGGACACAACTCCTTTCATTGAAACTTGTTGTTTTCTTTCTTTCCACACTGCTTGGGATAATACTGGTTCAAAGACCATTTCCCTTAAAACTAGTGTTATCTTTTTTCTTCCCCCAAGTGGATACCTGTCTTCCAGAAAGGAAAATTTTCTGCCCCAGTTTGATAATCTTCCATGTGGCATGCCTTTCCATCAATGCCATTTCCTTTTTCCTGTTTTTAAATAAAAGAAAAGTTGTTAGCTTAAAACGCGGTGTTTGGTTGTGATGCTCCTGCTGGGGATGGTTCTCCTCCTCTCTCCCTGCTTTGCGTTTCATTATCAAAACTTGCTGGGGATGTTATTATTTGCTGGGGATGATAGATAGTTTTTCCCTTTCCTGCTTCCCCGCCCTCCTTGACGACTCTTTATTCACAAGCCTTTCACCGTTGTTTTCCACTTATATCCTGACCACCCAAATTCCTATGACAATGACCCTGCTTGAGGATCTTGCATGTTTTACTGATGAACCATTTTCTTCGTTCATCCTTGTCACTGGAAATACCTTTTCTGCTGGGGATATCCCCCCTTCTTTTGTGGAATATCTAGGGAACGGGCATTTCCCCGACCTTTGAGTCTCACTGGCCTTGGCCTTGAGGTCATTAACCTTCATTTTTTGCTGGAGATATCCTCTTTGACACTGATCCATCCCTTTGTCAGTCTCCTCTTGCTGGGGAATATCCTTCTGCACACTGGCCTCTGCGCTTGTTCCTTCCTGGCTTATACCACTTGGATATTCTACTCAGGTCCCGTCTTGCATAATTGGAAAGCTGATGGCAGATTTTGAAGTCATTTCTCACTTGTTTTGACCAAACAGACTCTANTTCTCTCATTTTGGTTTTTCTCTCAGCTTTCAGTCGCCTAAGGTACCCGTGAAGGTTTTCACCGATAAGACTCTCTCATTTGTATTACCTTTTCAGCTGGGGATTGGGGTGTTACCGATAAGACTCTCTCATATTTCTTTTCTGTTGGGGATCAGAGTCTTTTCTGCTGGAGATTAGAGTGTTATGTTCACCAGTAAGACTCCCTCATTTGTCTGACTTGGCATATGTTGAAGACTGATCGAAAGGTCTTTCTTTGGACCGTAATCTGGGATTTTGGATAGGCTATAAAGAAAAGGGTATTTAAAGGCTCAAAAATGTATCAATTTTGGGTTCAAAATTTCAACCTTCGGAACTATATTTATTTACAACAAACACAACCTTTGCCCCAGTTTCTTGCTTGGGGATTTTTTTATTTTTTATCACACTATGACCGAGCTGTGAAGCGCCTACGTATCCTCTTTGAGGAATCAGGTCAAACGTAGTTCCCAATTCCTCGTTGGTTCTAGTTTTCATTTTTACCCTTTTTTTTCACTTATCATTTTCTTTCTTCTTCTCCCCTTTTCTCTTTTGTTATTTTTTGTTGCTTTTGTTGTTTTCTTTTCCTTTTTTTTTCTTTATCTTCCATGTTTGTGTTTCTAATCTTTGCTAGTGATTCCGAAGGAGGGGTATGAAAGAAATCGAATAAGGCTCTAAGAGTTAACGAAGGATAAAGTGTTTAGATAGCAGAACAAAATTCCTTCGTCATTCCAATATTCAAAACATGCCAAGTGCAAACAACACAATTAGACATTCACTATATCTTTAAAGCACTGTTGGGGCAACACTCTCGTTTTCATTACCACAAATGAACCCATGTCAATTTGGCCAGCCTGCCTTTAACGGTTTTCTTTTTACTTGCCCCTGTTTCACATGACTCGGGCTCCGAATAGTCTCAAGCTGTTCTTATTTCCTTTAAGCGTCTCGATCACCTCCAAATGGTTTTATGATTAACTTTTAATATTAGGCCCAAAATGTGCGCGCATGTCATGTCACTAGCGTTGACAGAAAAAGGACTATAAAGAGGAAAGACTAAACAAAAGAAAATGTCTAGAAATAATAGAAAACAGGACATTGCATTAACTGACGAAACAACAACTCGAACAACAAAACAAACAAACTAAAATGGGGTTACAACCCTTTGGACAAACCTAGAGACCATTAAATGAGATACTACGACCGAAAGGACTGGACAAAATCAAAGGATAGAAAGGTTTGATTTACAATATCCAGATTACCACCTTGAAGTAATCTGGACAACAGGAATGACAAAAAAATAAGCCATCAAAATTCCACTCTGGTTGACCAGTACGACATCTTAGCCACTGAGCTTCGCATCAATATTGCCAAGACTACTATTGGTTTCGACATCTTCAGCTTTATTTAATACATTCTTAAGAGGATTCCCGTGCTCCCTGTCACCAGGCATCACCGCCAGAAAGTGTGTATCATGACGTGCAGATAAAGGGTTCTGCGCGATATTCTAAGTGTCACTGTCTTGGATCTCAATCAGGTTTTCCTGGATCTTGTGTTTCCGGCTCACCACAAACCAACCACCTCAATTTCTCAACAGTTCAAAACAAACATGTTAGAATGGACTCAGTCGGTCCTTATTATCAACAACATTTTTTGTGGACTCAGCCAGTCCGTATTATTATCAAAACTTTTCTTTTTTTTCATTTCATTTTTTTTTCTTTTCTATTTTTTCATTTTTCACTTTTTTTTTTGCTTTTTGGTGGTGGTCGAATCTTATGGGTTGTGGTCGAATCTTATGGAGATTGCCTACGTATCATGACCCCGCATGAATCCGACCTTGCGTAGTTCGCGCAAATACATGGTAAATAACAACAAAACATTTTTTGGAATTTTTAGTTTTTAATAATAAAAGAAACTTTGATTTTAAAAGACAGGTTTAAAAACTGATCAAACTAACAGACTTTGACGAAAAGAATACTTACAGACTTGAAAATCAAACAACCCACATACTCTAATCAAAAGGAGTACAAATATAAAAAAACAGACAGACAGATTCCTTCCCCTATATGCCAATTTTAACCAAATGACTATTTTTTGCAGACGTGGCCCCTTCTCAATTTCACATGAATTTTGAGGCCGGGGAGGATTTATTTTATGACACTTTACAAACTTGTTCGTTCTTTTACGAAAATAGCCTTTCGACAACTGAAAGATACTCTGAGGCTCTCTCGGCAAGAACAATTTAATACCTTGTCTAAGCTGGCTTGACTTATTTCGACCAAATACAAACGTCATTCACTTTCCCACTTACTTTTTTTTTTCAAATTAAAATAAAAGACCTGATTTTGCAAACACGACCTTTCAGCACTTCGGGGACGAAGATTTTAAGAATGTGTGGGTCAAGCAATCAGAATCTAAAAATGACCCAAAGGTGGCTGTTTATGCAAAGTCAGCCTTCCGGCGTCCCTTTTGGGAATATTCGGCTATTTTCGACAAAACGGCATCACCCGGATTATTTATGATTTTTTTTTTTCAAATTAAAATAAATGACCCAGTATTGCAAACACGGCCTTTTAACGCCTCAAGGACGAAGATTTTAAGGCTGTGGGGGTCAAAAATCAAAACCTGGCCCAAAGCGGTCATTCATGCAAAGTTAGCCTTCCGGCGTCCCTTTCGGGAACATTCGGCTATATTTGATAAGGACGACATCGCCCGACTTATTTATAACGAAATTAGAATTTGAATTTTTTTTATATATTTTTTTGTGGCTATTTTTACAAAAAAGGGGAGGTTGGACCCGATGAGGGTTGCCTACGTATCTCACATCCGTTGAGAATCAAACCAGCGTAGTTCTGCCGATTGGATACGGGCGAGAACAACTAATTTAGAGAAACATATATTTTTTGTTTTTCTTGAAAATGGATAAAACATACAAAATCTTTTTGAATTTTTTTTCTTCTGATTTATGGAAAATGATGACAAAGTATAAAATCTTTTTTTGAATTTTCATGCTTCTTTTTTTTTTGTTTTCAAAATGTGGCATGGGGGACATGGGGAATTCCAAGACTTCTTGGATCCCACAAATGTTCCCCATGTGCTTTTCCCAAAAATGAAGCATGGGGGACATGTGGGAATTCCAAGACTTCTTGGATTCCACAATTGTTCCCCATGCCTTTGAATAAAATAATATCATGTTTATCTAAAAAAACCGTACAACCTTCTTATTTAACATGATTAGCATGACCAGGCGTGCCATAATTATTCTTTTTAACCCATGCTTTTTATTAAAATAACGCCACAAATGAAGCAAAATGACCCTTTTACCCTCGAGTAAATGCAACATGTAGCACATAGGATGCATCAAGATGGTCTTTTTCATTTCAGGTTACCTGTCCTAGACGGACTCAACTCCTGTGTTGAGTCCCCTAATTCAAATGCACGTGATGTAAATAAACGTTCTTACTAGGGATCCGACATGAAGTCAAGTTATTCTAGGTTCAAAACCTGGGTATGTGTTCTAGACAGTGTACCCGAGCGGACAACTCGAGTCGAGGAGGGGGCAATGTACCGGGAACCAAAAGGCCATCTGACTTAGTAACTTGTTCGACCTCTTTCTTATTTCAGGGTATTGACACTAACAGAATAGGGAGTCTCAACCAGTAAGCACATCCCCGGAGGTGAGAAGAGAAGGGTTTCGGCACATTTTATATATACAGTTCAAATAATATCAAAGCGGTAAAAAGCACATTTTGCACATTAGGCATGGAACATGAAATAAAATCAAATCAACAAAACCAAATACAACAATATATCTAAGCTCGAATTCTCGAACCCTGAACTGAAGTTGTGGTCCTATTGTCCCCAGCAGAGTCGCCAGAGCTGTCACACCTCCTTTTGGCGCTACCGCACCCCGCGAAGGGTATGGTAAAGGGAGTTTTTCCAATTAAAGGACAATCGAAACGGGATTCGTTTATTAAAAGATTCAGAGTCGCCACTTGGGACATTTATGGTGTCCCAAGTCACCGGTTGAATCTCGAATCGAGGAAAAGGTTTGACTCTATTTAACAGTCCGCGTACCAGAAATCCAAATAAGGAATTCTGTTAACCCGGGAGAAGGTGTTAGGCATTCCCGAGTTCCGTGGTTCTAGCACGGTCGCTCAACTATCATATTTGGCTTATTTATCTGATTTATAACACACTTTAACTTATGTGCAAATTTTAACCTTTGACCGCTTTTAATATTATTATTATTATTTTAACAAAGAATTGCAACGTCATGGAAATGCATCTCAACCCACGTCACAATCAATGTACCCGTGATTATTGACACATTTCGACTTCGTTGAGATTTGGATTTGGGTCACATAAATATGCACTCGAGTTTAAGAAAGTAAATTATTAAAGGCGCGCCTAAAGCAACTAGCGTATCATTTTTTTGGGTAAGGCCGTGAAATTTTGCTAAACAGCCCATCCCGAAATCTAAATAATTCTTACAAACACATATAGAGGGCCCCACAGCTTATGTATTTTTGTTTGTCGAGGCTCGTCTCATTCATTATTTTTTAAAAGAATTACAACGTCATGGAAATGCATCTCAAACCACGTCACATTCAATGTACCCGTGATTATCGACACATTTCGACTTCGTTGAGATTTGGATTTGGGTCACATAAATGTGCACCCGAGTTTAAGAAGGTAAGATTATTTAAAGTACGCGCCTAAAGAGTCTAACGCGTCATTATTTTGGGGAAGGCCGTGCAATTCGCTAAACGGCCCATCTCAAAGTCTAAGTATTTTTAATATATGCATTTATGAGGGCCCCGCAACTTATGTGCTTTATTTGGCGAGGCTCATCTCGTTATTATTAAAGGTTAGTCCTAAAGCGACTATGATTTTTCTAATTCTTCTTCCTAAATTTTGAGATTATTGCAAGGTCATCATTTATGAAATTGGGCCTGTCATATAAGAAGTAGTATGAGCCATTAAAAGTCACAATCTGATAAAACATCCATATTCCAACTTAAATTTTTTCACGTTTTCAGCCTTGGCTTCTTCTGCCTAAACCCAATCAAATTAAAGCAACCTGGTGTTTACTTATCGAAATATTTATTTTACTATCCAAACAACATGACAAATTGTAAATACTTTCATGAACCATTGGCTAAAAGTAATAAATTTTTTTCTAACCATTTACTTAGTCATGCTAACAGTAACTCACAATCATTAATCTCTTCATGTCAATCAAATAAAAACTTAACAGATTTAAACAAAACTAATGAGATCTAACAATTAACAAAAAGAATCATTTCAATCTCAATTAAGCTAAAATAGCATATAACAAACAAACTCATTTGTTCATGAATCAAATCTTAACAAATAAGCAGAGTTGCGAAATGAACCTTAACAAATCTGTTTCGAAGCTCGAATGAAAGACAATGACTTGAACAAAAACCTCACCCCGAACAACGACGACCTCAATCCTCAGCTCGACCCTGTTTGCGAACCCAAAACTGGAAAAACGACACTGAAACTCGATCGAACCTTGCTGGTTTCGTTCAGAGGAAACGGACAACAGCTGGTTCACATGAGGAGAAAGGGTGAAGCAGCGGCAACAGCTGGTTGACGTTGCTGCTCAGCTGGACGGGAATGGTGGATGTTGCTGGATGAAACAGAAGCAGAAACGTTGATGGTCGACTGGAGAAGGAAGCTGGTTCGTGGGGGATGAGTTGGTCATTTGGTGGTTAACGTTGTTGTATGGCGGCTGCTGGACGACGTACTGGAGGAATATGGGGATGGTGGTCGACTGTGTGTGTGTGGGGTCGCCGAACGACTGGTGGTGAACGACGTGGGGGTTAAGGGTTTGTGTTCTCCAAATTTTTATGGAAGGAGAAGATGATGACAATAGGGTTTTTTGTATGGTTTTTCCTCATGAAGATAATGAACAGTAGGTCCAAAACGTGAGCTGCCCCTCTCAAGTGTGTTCCCCCTTTAAAAATCTGATGAAGAATATCTCCCCCAAAAAATGTGAGTTCCCTCTACAAAATGTTTTCCACTCCAAAGTGTTCCCCTTAATTTGAGTAAAAGGTGTCTCCCATGTGTGCGGGTTGGGTTCGGATTATTATGGACTAGGTCCGAAAGTTAGGCCTAAAAATGGGTAGTTTGAACCCGAATATTATTCTTTGTCCAGAACCGAAAATAGGAACATGATGTTATTTGATCAATACTACATAAGCAAAATGACTATCAAAATAAGACTAACAATTAAAACAAAATTATTTTTATATTTTTTTTATATTTTTTCATTTTTGTAATGAAAATAAAATGAAAGAGTCAAAATTAGCTGAGATATCTATAGTAGACCTAAACTAAATATTTATGCTAAAACATGTGAAAATTCTTGGGGAGGGACAAAAATCACACTTCTACAAGCATAACAGAGCCCTTTATCTTACGGTAAAATGCGAAGATTCAGTGGTTATACGGGTGCTGATTGATAATGGGTCCAGCGCAAACATCTACCCCCTCTCTACCTTAGAAAAATTGAAAGTGTAAGATGAAAGAATTCACAAGAACAACATCAGCATTCAGTGGTTTGATGGCGGTGGAAAAGATTCAGTCGGGGACATAGTGTTGGAGCTGAAAATAGGGCCAGTTGAGTTTACTATGGAATTCCAAGTACTGGATATGGCGGTTTCTTATAATCTTTTGCTGGGTCGACCCTGGATTCATGCCACCAAGGCAGTGCCGTCCACCATGCATCAGATGGTCAAATTTGAATGAGACAGATAGGAAATTTTGGTGCACGGAGAGGACAATGTGTATGCTCAGAATGATGCTATTATACCTTTCATCGAAGTGGAAGATGATAAGGGACCATGGGTTTATCAGATTTTTGACACAGTGCCAGTTGAGAAAATCTAGAAGGGGAATGTGTTCCAATTCAGAAAGTGGCAGCCGCATCAGTCATGGTGGCTTTTGAGATGTTGAAGAATGGTTTCATACCTGGCAAGGGTTTGGGTGCTTCTCTACAAGGCATCGTACAACCAGTATCTTTGCCCAAGAACTTGGATACCTTTGGTTTGGGATTTAAACCCACAACTGCAAACTTAATAAGAGTCAGAAAGTTGAAGCAAAAGGCGTGGGTTCTTCCAAAGCCCATTCCGCGGTTGTCCAGATCATTCGTCTGGCCCAACACCAGAAAGCGCCTGGTATCAACGGTTCCTAGTTCATTGATTGATGTTAATAGAGATCTGGATAAGGGGTACGAGAGGATGTTCAACTCGGTGAATATGGTGGAAGCTGGAGAGGGTTCGAGCAAGGAAGATGTGCAGTTCTTAGGGCCCAATGCAAAGATCAACAATTGGGAAGCTACTCCTCTTCCTATTCGGAGAGAGTTTTGGTAGTGGGCTTTGATTTTCTTTTAGTTATCTGGATTTTTCCAGAGTTGTAATTCAGATTCTATGTTTCGTCCGTTTGGATGTGTCAAACCTTGATGTCTTTTAATTTCAATGAAATGCAATTTCCCTTTTCTTCTTCATCCTTGATAATTTTATTTTCCTTTTCCTTTTCTTTCTTGTACAGTTCTTTTTATGATGGTTTCAATGACATGACATGCATGAGGAATCTTCAGCCCAGTCTTATAAGCCAATCTAATTCTGAAATAATAATACAAGAAATTGAGTGTGATGGTGAATTGGAATATGATGATGATGACGCTTTTGAAGAGATTAGTAAAGAATTGAGCCATTTTGAAGAAAAACCCAAGCCTAACCTGAGCGATACAGAGTCAATCAATTTAGGGGACCCTGACAACATCAGAGAAACTAAGATAAGTGTCCATCTTGAACCTCCCATCAGGTGGAGATAATCAAAGCACTGTTCAAATACAAAGATGTTTTTGCATGGTCATATGACGACATGACGGGTCTAAGCATAGACTTTGTGGTTCATAAATTGTCCACTGACCCAGTATTTCCCCCTGTCAAGCAGAAGCTGAGGAAATTTAAAACTGATATGAGTGTGAATATCAAAGAAGAGGTCACCAAGTAGTTTGATGCCAAAGTCATCCGGGTCACGTGGTATCCCACTTGGTTAGCCAATATTGTGCCTGTGCCAAAGAAGGATGGTAAGACCAGGGTGTGTGTTGATTACCGTGATCTCAACAAGGCAAGTCCAAAGGATAATTTCCCGCTGCCAAACATCCACATATTGATTGATAACTGTGCAAAGCATGATATTGGTTCTTTTGTGGATTGTTACGCGGGCTATCACCAAATCCTGATGGATGAGGAAGATGCAGAAAAGACAACGTTCATCATGCCATGAGGGACATACTGCTACAGGGTCATGCCATTTGGTTTGAAAAATGATGGGACAACTTACATGAAGGCGATAATAACCATATTCCATGACATGATACACAAGGAGATTGAGGTCTATGTGGATGATGTAATTGTGAAATCCAGGAAGCAGTCTGACCACGTCAGGGACTTGAGAAAGTTCTTCCAAAGGCTTCGTAGGTACAATCTTAAGCTTAATCCTGCAAAATGTGCTTTTAGAGTTCCACCTGGAAAACTATTGGGATTTGTAGTCAGCCGGCGGGGTATTGAACTGGACCCATCAAAAATCAAAGTTATTCAAGAATTGTCACCTTCAAGGAATAAGACCGAAGTGATGAGTCTGTTAGGGAGATTGAACTACAACAACAGGTTTATTGCTCAGCTCACAACAACTTGTGAGCCCATCTCCAAACTATTAAATAAGGACTCTGCGGTCAAGTGGACAAACGAATGTCAAGAAGCATTTGATAAGATCAAGGGGTATTTGTCAAATCCACCGGTATTGGTCCCGCCAGAACAAGGGAGGCCTTTGATTCTGTATTTGATAGTTTTGGATAATTCATTTGGTTGTGTGTTGGGTCAACATGACATCACTAGTAAGCAAGAGCAGGCCATATATTATCTCAGCAAGAAGTTCACACCTTACAATGTCAAGTATACTCAACTCGAAAGGACATGTTGCGACCTGACTTGGGTAGCATAGAAGTTGAAACATTATTTGTCATCCTATACTACTTACCTCATCTCTCGGTTGGATCCGTTGAAGTATATCTTTGAGAAGCCTATGCCCACAGGAAGACCCGCAAAGTAGCAAATCTTGCTCATCGAATTTGACATTGTTTATGTGACCTGAACTGCAATGAAAACACACGCATTGGCTGACCATTTGGCCGAGAACCCGGTAGACGAAGAATATGAACCTTTGAGGACATACTTCCCTGATGAATAGGTAATGCACGTTGATGATTTGGAACAAGTTGAGAAGCCAGGATGGAAACTTATGGAGCTGCCAATATGAAAGACGTTAGGATAGGAGCGGTACTCATTTCTAAAATAGGGCAACACTAACCTACCACGGCTCAACTTCGTTTCTATTGTACTAATAACATGGCCGAATATGAGGCATGTATCTTGGGTTTGAGGTTAGTGATTGGTGCGGACTCAACCCTTAGGAAGAGTGGGCGCTAATTACTTTTACCCAATAGCGGTATCGGGGTCAATATCCACAGGGAGCTAGATTTGGGAGTCGAGTATTTGTGAAGTCTAGAAATGCGTTTTGGCTTCTAATTTTGCTTCTATCATTTTTGGTTTTTTTTTCTTTTGTTTATCAACTAAATCTATCAACTACAGTTGTAAACTAAACTATGCTAAGTAATGATGCTAGTTGTATGCAATAAGAGAAAAGCACTAGGGTCATAACACTCACCTAGGTGACTAATTAACGGGTATAGAATTCTAATACAAGGATGATAATTAAGGGGAATATGGATAACCGTTGCACTTTAGCACTCACTCTCACACCTCTCGGTAGAGAGAGTGATTTTGCCCAATTGACTCTCTCGAGACCAATTGGGTAGGCTAATTTGCCCAAGCAACTTTAAGGTTCAAGTTGGGTAATTACTTTCTCAAGGTTTAACCCGTTACTTGGGACTACCATTCTTATAGGTCCATCCCAAATCCTTGTTGGGTTAATTGTGAGGTCATAGACTCTCTTTCTCAAGAAGAGTCAAGACCCACTAAGCTAGACTTAGTGTTTGCAACCACCAAATCCAAGTGAAAACATACAATCAACCCAAATACCAAACACCCAACATCATCCAAGCATTAAGCAAAAACATCCATTAATTACCCACACTAGGGTTGAGCCACAACCCTAGCTAATGGGTTTAGCTAGACATGGAAGAAGTAGAAGTAGAAGAAATACTAGAAGGAATTAACATAATCATTAACTACAAGCTTAATCTACTCGAATCCACGTTAATTACAAGAGAAAATTGCTTAAAGTAGGCTAATACAAAGTGTCTCATGCTCAGCTGCTAAAACAGATTGCCAAACTTGACCTAAAAAAGTAAAATGTTCTATTTAAACTTCACATGAAAAACCGGACAAAAATACCCCTGAGGGTCTGATGCGGACCGCATATAAATGACATGCGGACGCGTAGGGCAAATGGTCTTTAGATATGTGCTTCTGGACTTGGGTATGCAGACCGCACAGAAATGTCATGCGGCCGCATAGGTTGAGTCAAGCGGACAACGTGGAAATGGTGCGCGGCCGCACAGTAGAATTTTGTCCCCTTTGACTCTTTGAACTTTTACCCACGCGGACCGCACTGATTTGGTGTGCGGCCGCGTGGGACTTTGCCTTGAATTACTAAGCCTCTGATCTCTCATCATTGCGGACTGCGAGGAAATGGATGCGGCCCGCGTGGATTTTCTTCACTTTTGCTGATTCTTTGAACTTTCCTGCGCGACTGCACATCAAAACAGTGCGGACCGCGCATGTTAATCTTGAACTTAGTAGCTTTCAGAACCTTTCTGTGCGGCCGCACATCAAAACAGTGCGGTCCGCGCAGGTCTCCTATTTCCCACTTTCAATCATCTTTTGTCGCTTGGCAGATTTCACTTCTTTTTTAGCCGATTAGTGATATTCATCATCTAGTCGCTCAGACCTGCAACCAAGCGCAATTTGTAAGCAATTCAGGACTAATCTGGAGCAATTTGTGCACAAAGCTCAGGTAAGAAGGGGTACCAAACATGTACAGTTCATAGTTATCAACTCCCCCAAACTTAAAACTTTGCTTGTCCTCAAGCAATTAAAATGAGACCTACCCCTCAATAGAAAACATCCAAGTAATTCCTGTTTGTCCTAAAGTAACCTCAATCAAGCATCAATTGGGGCTAACAATTGCCCTCAATGCGAATGCATCATTAACACATTTAAAACTTTGAAAACTTGTGGATCAAGTGTGACACAAGAGCCTCAAGGGTTGACACATCTCATCAAGGAACCCTTCTCAAGTACTTTGGTCATTGTGGAACCCAAACTCACACATCCTCGACTCTCCCTAAGTGAACCTCACCTTTTAGAGTATTTGCACACAAATCGAGGTGGAAGGATTTATCGCTCATCTCTCACAAGGAAGAGACCCTAAGTCCGGCTCTAAGTACCATATGCTTGCCCCTCATGTAAGTATCCACTAATGAAGGCTTCTCTCAACTCAAGATCATGTATGGCTTTTGAGGAGTCATTGTGAAGGCGTTTGGGTAAAGGTAGGATATGCTTTCGTGCACATGAGTTCAATCTTTCCTTAAGCACTTCTTTTGATTCGTTTTGGCATACTTTCTTGACTCATTTGAGTATTTCTTCTTTCAAGGGGTTAGAGAGACACAATGTCACTCTTTTATTTGCAATTCAAACCTTTCTCCTTTTTTTCCACCTTTTTCGCATCTTTTTTCACTTTTTGTTGACTTTGAATCCCCTTTTTGGGTCTTTTTCACTTTTTCTTTCTTTTCTTTTTGCTTTTATGCCTTTTTACCACATTGGTGCCTTTCTTGTCTCTCCCCCAAACTTAGATATTTTCCATTACTCAAGGGAAGATTTTTGGGTGCCAAGAGAGGGTTTCATTAAAAACGGGTATAGGCTTGTAACTTTGGTTCATGAAAGAAGAAGGGTTTTAAGGCTCAAAAGTGGTGAAATAGGGATCATTACATTTGTAGGTCATGAAATGGATCAAGATAGCATTTTTGGATCAAGGAGAGCCTACAATCACGTCTCAAGTCAAGTTTCACTTATGATTTCGCCTCAACAAACATTCGGGGCAAGTTCTAGACCATTGGCTCAGTACTTGGGCTCACAAATCGAGTTCGTGCCACACATATACTCAAGGATTGCCAAAGACGGAGTCGAGGGCCCACAACGACCTTAGTCACGAATCAAGCGCACAATGGCCCATATTGACCACATGATGATTGTTTGGTCAACACAAGAGTCTCAAAGCCACGACTTTCACCATCCTAAACACAACTTAATGTTTTGACCATAAGATCAAAGAAAAATGTGCTAGGCCCAAGTGAAGCCTTGCCTGAGGTACCCTTAACTACAAAAAACTTGAAAATCAAAAAGAAAAATCAAAAACTGACTCAACCCTTAAGAAAGTTGTCATGCTATCTATCATTGGGAAGAGCCACCCGGTTCACACAACACTCTACCCTTGGAAAGAACCGTGGCATTAAGAAAACCAAGGGCTTATTGCAACATCAAAGCAAAAACCAAAAAGAGGCTACGAGCCTAAATTTGCAACTAAAACCAAAATTTTTTACGAAAATAACAAAAATAGAAAGAAATCTCAAATGAAAATCAAATGAATATGTACACAAGGGGAGTAGAATACAACTGAGGGAGTTCAGAATGAAAATTTATATACAAATCATCTATATCTATGAATGTACTGAAAGTAAAGAATATATACAATCATCCAGTCAATTAAAAAGTAGGGCCACACCCCCACGAATAAGAGCTAGCATTGTCCCCAATGCTAAATACCAAATAAAACATCAAAAATAGGCAAAGGATATAGAATGACCCCTCAAGCCTCATCAGCTTCCCTGTGCTGGTTAATGGCTCCCGTGTCCTTTATACTAGTAGGGACCTCAGACTGGTCCCTAGCCTGCTGCTGCTGTGCTGCTGGGACTGGTGGAACTATAGAGGGCTCGACATCTGGAGCACTGGAAGGACCCTCATGCTCTGGAGCAACTGCTATCACACCTTCCTCAGTACTAGGGAGTTTTCTCTTCTTCTTCGGCCTGTGCTCCTCTTCCTGAGGCTGCCCAAATGGTGGCTCTATGGCCAGCTCCCCAAACAACAGGTCAAGTGGCAGCCGGTCCGCCAATAGCTTGTCTACCTGTACCTTCAATGTCGTCACCGACTCCTTCGAGGCCTTTGTCTTTCTCAGCTTTCTGTGCTCCTTTGCCAAGTCCTTAAGTGCTTTGCTGTGCTCACCGACTGCCTTGGTCAAGGTTTCCTGCTTTGCCATCATTTGCTCCTAGTTCTCCAGGATTGTCTTCAAAGTATCCTCAATAGAAGCAGGGATCTCAACAGTCACCGGCGCTCCCTGAGCCTGTAAGGTTGTGGTCAATGTGGACAACTTGGATGTCGCAGCCGACATCTAGTTGTTCAAATTGGCTAATGAATGCGTGAGCTGGTTGGCGGTGAACCTGTGAGTCTTTGATACTGGAATCACCGGATCAGCTGTGGCAGAAGGGGGTGCTGTGGCAAAAGGGGGTGCTGTGGACGGTCCTGGGGGTAGTGCCTCATCAGTAACATGCTCAGTGGACTGCTCAGTAGCAACTGGCTCTTCAGACTGACCGGCTGCGGAAGAAGTGGAGGCCTGACTCTTCTTGGCATTCTTTGGGTTGTCAGGACCCTTCTGATCATACAATGAATACAAGCTTACCGAAGGTACCATAACATCATATTTCTTCTTCTTTACTTTCAATTATTTGAAGTACAGGGAAAATGTGTTGGGGAAAGAGTAGTTTGCCTTTGTCTCATTGCCCACAGTAGAAATCAACCTATGCATGATGTTGCCCATATTTAATAAAAATCCGGCCATGATGGAAGCAACCAAGACAGCACGATCAATGGGGACGGAGTGATCATGTATGGATGGGTCAAGCCGATTGCACACGAATGTCAACCACCCTTTTGCTTCAAAGTTGAGGGTGTTCCTGAATATGTTCTCCTGTGCTTTCAGCCACACAGGGACTGTACCTGGAGCTGCTAAAATCTCGGCTAACCACAGGCGAACTTCTTCTTTCATAGCCAGCTTCTTCAAGTGTTGAGACTCATCCTCTTCTGCAAATCCCAAGAAGTCATTAAATGTCTTCCCATCAAATAGCACAATCTTGTCCCTCACTCTTGTAGCTGTGGAGCCCCGAACTACGTGGTGGACATTGCTGTAAAACTCCTTCACCATGTTCTCATTTGCTATTTCCACACGTTCTTTGAAGAAGACCCAACCCTCTATCGTACGGAATTATGCTTGTACGTGAGGGTTGTGAGGAACTAAATCAGCGTCAATGAACGACCTCTCCGGAATCAGCTTCCTTTTGGGCCACCACTCTCTGAATCGGTGGAAGGCGACTTCACTTACAAATCTATCTTCCCATGCCTCTAGTTTCCTGGTTCTATCTAGACCCCCAATCTTTGGCTCACCACCCTCACTCTCCTTTGATGATAAAATTACGGGAGAGGTGGAATATTGGTCGTCAGGTTCTTTTTCAGCTACGGACTCATTAGACGAGTCCGTGAGTACCACATTCACTGGCCTATTGGAGATGACCACATTTTCCTGGTCAGGGGAAGATGACTCTGGCTTTGGAATATCCACGGACATGTGTGTGGGGACGGACTCCGAAGTCACACTCCGGGAGGGTGCGTACTCACTACCTGTTGAATGAGAGGCAGCCCTATCGGCCTCCCGAATTATCTTTCTGTTCTTCTTTATTGTCTCATTGTCCTTGGCAGTGCGTTTCACAACCCTTCTGATTGTCCTCCCTCGGGAAGAAACACCCCTCCCGGTTTGCTTCTCCTTGTCCCCACATTGTATTTCTTTTCCTTGACGTACCATTGTCTACAAGAGATACAAGTCTAACGTTGTTAGTAGAAGCACAAAAGGAGTAGACAGTTTAAAGTTCAATACATATTTGTAGACATAGTTGAAGACTGAGGGGTGCGGACCGCACAAGAATGCATGTGGTCCGCGCAGTGCAAAACTCCAATTATTCAACTATCTGAACATGACCTACGCGGATCGCACTATTTTGGATCGCGGCCGCGTAGGTCCAACGCGGACCGCATAGAAAAGTCACGTGGTCCGCACAGATCAAACTCCAATTATTCAACTCTCTGAACATGACCTATGTGGACCGCATTGTTTTGGATCGCGGCTGTGTAGGTCCAACGCGGACCGCACAGAAAAGTCACGCGATCCGCACTGATTTGGACCGCGGTCGCGCTGGATTCATGCGGACCGCACAGAAATGGTCACACAGACCGCGCAGAGAGGTTGTTCAATACCTAATCAAAGGCACGCGGACCGCACACAAATGTTGTGCGGCCGCGTAGGGCAAACGTAACTTGTTAGGTCCTTTTTTTGTTCTTTTTAGTCCAATTTTTAACATGATGGGTCCTAGGTGTACCTACTCAGTTGTTTTAACAAGAATATATGCCCAAATTCAACAAGAGTTCACAAAACCCTATTCTAACAGTTAACTAAGATGAAACAAGAAAGAAATTAAGAAGTTATTCTAGTAGAAATCAAGTAAAATAAACATAAATTTAACTAAGAATTGAAATGAATATGAGATGTTGCCAGGGATTAATGAGAATGAAAATATGTGCACAATTGATGTGCGTGAACAGTAGAAAGATAAGCTCAGATGAAATTTTGCGAAAAGGTTTAAAGGAGGCCCAAGGCTTCTATTTATAGAAAATTGTGGGACCCAGTTCTTACCTACCTGCGCGGCCGCACAGAAATGTCACGCGGACCGCACAGGATTTTCATCCTCAGAGTATGAGCAAAGCCCACGCGGACCGCACTGTTTTGGTGCGCGGCCGCGTGGGAAACTTCAGAGACTTATCCAATTAGGCAGTTTCCATGCAGACCACACAGAAATGGTGCGCGGCCGCATGGAAAACTTCAGAGAGATGCCAAGTTTTGTTCTTCCATCGCGGACCGCACAAAAATGTCATGCGGCCGCGCTGGGTCTTCTGAGTTTAACTCCTTCAGTAGCTCAAGCCCACGCGGACCGCACTATTTTGGGGTGCGGCCGCGTAGGCACTGTTCAGAGACTGCTCCTTTTTCATTTTTTTTGCCCTGCACTGATTCAACATTATCCCTACAACACTTCAAAAACCATCAGTTAAAAAATTCCTACCATACAATAGAAAAACAAAGAAATTCAAAAGACATGGGTTGCCTCCCAAGAAGCGCTTGATTTAATGTCGCGGCACGACGCAATTTACAATCATCTTACTTCAAATGAATAAGCACCACCACGTGGCTGTCATCAACCTTGCCCATGTAATGTTTGACATGATGCCCATTAACCCGAAATACTTCACCATTTTTGTTTTTAAGATCCAGGGCACCGAAAGGAGTTACAAAGACCACTTTAAAGGGACCACTCCATTTGGATTTGAGATTCCCTGGAAATAACCGTAGCTGAGAGTTGAAAAGAAGAACCATGTCACCCACTTTGAATTATTTACCCCGAGCATAGTTATCATGGAGATATTTCATATTGTCCTTATACAAGGATGAGCTGGAGTAAGCATGGAATCTAAACTCATCAAGTTCATTCAATTGCTGCACTCGGAGGTTGGCCGCAACATCCCATTCCAAATTTAATCTTTTCAAAGCCCACATCGCCTTATGCTCTAGTTCCACCGGGAGATGACAAGTCTTACCAAACACCAATCGATATGGGGACATACCAATCAGAGTCTTATACGCCGTCCTATAAGCCCAAAGAGCATCGTCCAACTTCTTTGACCAATCGGTCCTATTTGCATTCACTGTTTTGGACAAAATACTCTTAATTTCCCGATTACAAACCTCCACTTGGCCACTTGCTTGAGGATGACATGGGGTAGTCACCTCGTGGTTAACTCCATATTTGGTGAGCAAAGAATCAAAGGCCTTGTTGCAAAAATGGGACCCCCCATCACTAATGATAGCATGAGGGGTTCCAAATCTAGTGAATATTTGCTTTTTCAAAAATGCCACGACACTCCTGGATTCATTGTTGGGAAGAGCGACGGCTTCAACCCACTTGGAGACATAATCTACCGCCACAAGAATATACGTGTTCCCACAAGAGCTTACAAACAGGCCCATGAAATCAATGCCCCACACATAAAAAATATCGACCTCTAGAATGGTGTTAAGAGGCATCTTATCCCTTTTAGAGATCCCGCCAGCTCGTTGACATGCATCACACTTTTTTACCAAATCGCTTGCATCTTGAAATAAAGTTGGCCAGTAGAAGCCACAACTTAGAACCTTTGATACCGTCCTCACTCCCCCATGATGACCACCATAAGGATAAGAGTGGAAAGCTTCCAATATGCTCAATTGTTCTTCTTCCGGGACACAACGGCGAATTA
This sequence comes from Nicotiana glauca, assembly GCA_026770625.1. NCBI lineage: Eukaryota > Viridiplantae > Streptophyta > Magnoliopsida > Solanales > Solanaceae > Nicotiana > Nicotiana glauca. The sequence goes on from MU789239.1 coordinate 171,318, forward strand.
CACCATCAGTTCAAATTTTGAACAAGTAGGGCTCGTCCCAATAGTAATCCAAACTATCCCGCTTGAGCTTCTTCCTTTGGTTAGAAGAGAGCTTATACGAGACTATACCGGTCACATGATAATTGGCCACATCGGCAAATCACGACATATCATGCATGCATAGACACCGCAAGGAGTTGTTCATCCGGAAAAGCATCATTAATCTCAACACTATTGCTCGGTCTTCCTTCTTCCTCTAGCCGGGACAAGTGATCCGCGACTTGATTTTCACTTCCTTTTCTATCCACAATCTCTAGATCAAATTCTTGCAAGAGTAATACCCATCTCATCAACCTCGCCTTCGAGTCTTTCTTTGTCATCAAATACCTAAGGGCGGCATGATCGGTATGGATAATCACCTTGGCCCCCATAAGGTATGGTCAAAACTTTTCCATGGCGAACACAATAGCTAGCAACTCCTTCTCGGTGACTGTATAGTTCTTTTGAGCCTCATTCATCGTCTTGCTTGCGTAGTACACCGGATGGAACATTTTGTTAATTCTTTGGCCAAGCACCGCACCAACCGCTACATCACTCGCATCACACATCAACTCAAAAGGAAAATCCCAATTAGGTGCGATGATAATGGGAGTGGTAGTCAACTTATGTTTCAACAATTCAAAGCATTCCATGCACCTCTCATCAAACACGAACTTCACATCATTTTCCAATAGTTTGCACAACGGGTTCACAACTTTTGAAAAATCC
>MU789240.1:0-16388 GCA_026770625.1 Nicotiana glauca
CAAGTTTCACACAAAATCATTTTTATATATTTTATTTTGGAATTAATTGCTTGGGGCAAAAATCACGTGCTCACACTTGGACTCAGGCTAAGTCCCTTCGACATTAGTTTGATAGTTCGACCTCGCTCGAACTAGGACTTAGGCTAAGTGTCTTCCATATCAGTTTGACAGTTCGACCTCGCTCGAATAGGGACTCAAGCTAAGTTCCTTCGACATCAGTTTGACAGTTCGACCTCGCTCGAACTGGGACTCAGGCTAAGTGCCTACGACATCAGTTTGACAGTTCGACCTCGCTCGAACTTGGTCTAAGGCCAAGTGCCTTCTCCATCAAAGTTTGACAGTTCGACCTCGCTCGAACTGGGTCTAAGTCCAAGTGCCTTCTCCATCAAAGTTTGACAGTTCGACCTCGCTCTTACTTGGAATTAGGCTAAGCGCCTTCTCCATCAATTAAATAAGTTTGTCCTCGCTCGAACTGAGTCTAAGGCTAAGTGCCTTCTCCATTAAAGTTTGACAGTTCGACCTCGCTCAAACTGGGTCTAAGGCCAAGTGCCTTCTCCATCAAATTTTGACAGTTCGACCTCGCTCGAACTGGGACTTAGGCTAAGTGCCATCGACATCAGTTTGAAAGTTTGACCTCGCTCGAACTGGGACTCAGTGTTAGTGCCTTCGACATTAGTTTGACAGTTCGACCTCGCTAGAATTAGGACTCAGGCTAAATGCCTTCGACATTAGTTTGACAGTTCGACCTCGCTAGAACTAGGACTTGGGATAAGTGCCTTCGACATCAGTTTGATAGTACGACCTCGCTCGAACTGGGTCTAAGGCCAAGTGCATTCTCCCTCAAAGTTTGACAGTTTGACCTCGCTCGAACAGGGACTCAGGCGGAGTGCCTTCGACATCAGTTTGACAGTTCGACCTCGCTTTAACTAGGACTCAAGCTAAGTGCCTTCCACATCAGTTTGAAAGTTCGACCTCGCTCGAACTTGTTCTAAGGCCAAGTGCCTTCTCCATCAAAGTTTGACAGTTTGGCCTCGCTCGAACTAGGTCTAAGGCCAAGTGCCTTATCCATCAAATTTTGACAGTTCGACCTCGCTCGAACTAGGACTCACGCTAAGTGCCTTCGATATCAGTTTTAAAGTTCGACCTCGCTCGAACACAGGCTAAGTGCCTTCGACATCATTTTGATACTTCGACCTCGCTCTAATTGGGACTCAGGCTAAATGCCTTCGACATTAGTTTGATAGTTCGACTTCTCTCGAACTGGGACTCGGGCTAAGTTCTTTTGAGATACGTTTGACAGTTCGACATCGCTCGAACTGGGACTCAGGCTAAGTGCCTTCGACATCAGTTAGACAGTTCGACCTCGCTCGAACTGGGTCTAAAGCGAAGTGCCTTCTCCATCAAAGTTTGACAGTTCAACCTCGCTCAAACTGGGTCTAAGGCCAAGTGCCTTCTCCATCAAATTTTGACAGTTCGAGCTCGCTCGAACTGGGACTTAGGCTAAGTGCCATCGACTTCAGTTTGAAAGTTCGACCTCGCTCGAACTGGGACTCAGTCTAAGTGCCTTCGACATCAGTTTGATCATTCGACCTCGCTAGAATTAGGTCTCAGGCTAAATGCCTTCGACATTAGTTTAACAGTTCGACCTCGCTCGAACTAGGACTTGGGCTAAGTGCCTTCGACATCAGTTTGACAGTTCGACCTCGCTCGAACTAGGTCTAAGGCCAAGTGCCTTCTCCATAAAATTTTGACAGTTCGACCTCGCTCGAACTGGGAATTAGGCTAAGTTCCTTCGACATCAGTTTGAAAGTTTGACCTCGCTCGAACTGGGACTCAGGCTAAGTGCCTTCGACATCAGTTTGACAGTTCGACCTCGCTCGAATTGGGACTTAGGCTAAATGCCTTAGACATTAGTTTGACAGTTCGACTTCGCTTGAACTAGGACTTGGGCTAAGTGCCTTCGACATTAGTTTGACAGTTCGACCTCGCTCGAACTGGGTCTAAGGCCAAGTGCCTTCTCCATCAAAGTTTGACAGTTCGACCTCGCTCAAACTGGGTCTAAGGGAAAGTGCCTTCTACATCAAATTTTTATAGTTTGACCTCGCTCGAACTGGGATTAGGCTAAGTGCCATCGACATCAGTTTGAAAGTTCGACCTCGCTCGAACTGGGACTCAGGCTAAGTGCCTTCGACATCAGTCTAACAGTTCGACCTCGCTCGAATTGGGACTTAGGCTAAATGGCTTCGACATTAGTTTGACAGTTCGACCTCGCTTGAACTAGGACTTGGGCTAAGTACCTTCGACATCACTTTGATAGTTCGACTTCGCTCGAACTGGGTCTAAGGCCAAGTGCATTCTCCATCAAAGTTTGACAATTCGACCTCGCTTGAATTGGGACTCAGGATAAGCGCCTTCGCCATTAGTTCGATATGTTCGACCTCGCTCTAACTGTGTCTAAGGCTAAATGCCTTCTCCATCTGTAAGCACGCGATTGTTTCCCTATACGAAATATTCCTACAAAATCTAAGAAAATAGATTTTTTTTCTTAATTTATTACCATTTTAGAAATTCTTATAGACTTTATTAATTGTTTGATAAGTTCAACCTCGCGCGAACTAGGACTAAGGCTAAGTGCCTTCTCCATCAAAGTTTGATAGTTCGACCTCGCTCGAACTTGCACTCAGGCTAAGGGCCTTCGACATTAGTTTGATAGTTCGACCTTGCTCGAACTAGGACTCAAGCTAAGTGTCTTCGATATCAATTTCACAGTTCGACCTCGCTCGAACAGGGACTCAGGCTAAGTGCCTTCGACATCAGTTTGACAGTTCGACCTCGCTCGAACTGGGTCTAAGGCCAATTGCCTTCTCCATCAAAGTTTGACAGTTTAACCTCACTCAAACTGGGTCTAAGGCCAAGTGCCTTCTCCATCAAATTTTGACAGTTTGACCTCGCTCGAACTGGAACTCAGGCTAAGCGCCTTCGACATCAGTTTGACAGTTCAACCTCGCTCGAACTAGGACTCAGGCTAAGTGTCTTCGATATCAGTTTTACAGTTCGACCTCGCTCGGTCAGGGACTCAGGCTAAGTGCCTTCGACATCAGTTTGACAGTTCGACCTCGCTCGAACTGGGACTCAGGCTAAGTGCCTTCGACATCTGTTTGACAGTTCGACCTCGCTCGAACTGGGTCTAAGTCTAAGTGCCTTCTCCATCAAAGTTTGACAGTTCGACCTCGCTCAAACTGGGTCTAAGGCCAAGTGCCTTCTCCATCAAATTTTGGCAGTTCGACCTGCCTTCGAACTGGGACTTAGGCTAAGTGACATCGATATAAGTTTGAAAGTTCGACCTCGCTCGAACCGGGACTCAGTCTAAGTGCCTTCGACATCAGTTTGACAGTTCGACCTCGCTAGAATTAGGACTCAGGCTAAATGCCTTCGACTTTAGTTTGACAGTTCGACCTCGCTCGAACTAGGACTTGGGCTAAGTGCCTTCGACATCAGTTTGACAGTTCGACCTCGCTCGAAATGGGTCTAAGGCCAAGTGCCTTCTCCATTAAAGTTTGACAGTTCGACCTCGCTCGAATTCGGACTCAGGCTAAGCATCTTCACCATCAGTTTGATAAGTTCGACCTCGCTCTAACTAGGTCTAAGGCTAAATGCCTTCTCCATCTGTAAGCACGCAATTTTTTCCCTATACGAAATATTCCTACAAAATCCAAGAAAATAGATTTTTTTTCTTCATTTATTACCATTTTTAGGAATTCTTATAGATTTTATTAATTATTTGCATTTTTCTTGCATGTTTACCCTAGTGGTGCAGAGGTAAGGTCTGCATTTACATTACCCTCCCCAGACCCCACTGGGTGGGATTCTACTGGGTAGTTGTTGTTGTTGTTGTTTTCTTGCATGTTTAAGTTTTATTTGAATCATGAAAAATACCAAAAATATCATGCATTGCATTTATGATTTGTTTTTATATTTTTAGAATTAATCATAATCATTTGCTTTACAAAATATTGAAAATTAAAAAAAAAATGCTTCATTTTTACACTTTTTTCTTTTATTGATTTTTTCTCTTTCAATTTAGGATTAAGTAGCTTTTATAATTTTTTGTAATCAGCTAATTAGTTTATTTTTACACTTTCAGATAATTTAGGATTTTTAAGTTGTAGGATTTTAATTAAAAGAAAAGGAAAAATTAGAAAACAAAAGAAACAATTTGGAAAATATTTTGTCTTGTAAAATTGGATCATTCTAATTAAAGACCCACTCAATTTTTCCCAACCTAGGCCTAAATTTCCTAGCCCATAATCCCTAGGTCCATACCTCCAACCTAGTCCATACCCCTATATAATAGTACCTACACCCTAAATGCAAAAACACACATTACACATTATCAGATTTTGGAGACTTCCCCCTTTCAGAAAAACAAAGCAGCGGCGTCCCATTTTTGAGCTCCCATTCTCTCAATAGAAAAGAGAACTAGCTCACAAAAGCGAAAGAACAGATGAAAGAGCAAGACAAATAATCACGCTTAGTGTCATCGTCATCATTTAAAACATAAGTCAACCTCTTCTCCTTCCAAGCCCGCACCGAATTGGAGGTGTTGCATGCACTTTGTTACACGGTGCATCGCAAATATCCCTAGAAACCAACCAAACGGAATTCAATGTTCTGTTTGTGTTATAAGTTCCAACAAATAATTGAAAAATTGGAGTTTTGGTCCATGGATTCCTGCTGATTGTCTTGGTCGCTGTTCTAGCTTCGATGTTGGATTTTTCTTGTTATTGCTGCTTCCGAACATAAAATATATTGAAGAAAGCTTTCAGCCATAAGATTCACTTCTTTATTTCTACTGATGTACATTTTATTTGTTTGTTTCTCTGTCATGCTTAGTTATTAAACACATGATATTTTGCTTGGTTAATATTCTTTTACTGTGTTTTGGTCTCCATTAGTGTTCATATATAGTTGATTCTTTATAGTTTGGTTCATTTAGTTTGGATTAAAAGAACATTCGTAAATCATGTCTAATGGATTGCATTTTTCCATGTTTTTGGGCGTCCGCATTTGGTTATTTTATTATTACGCTAATGAGAATGTGGTTTTACATAATGTGTAGGATAGATTGTTTTATTAAGTTATGATGACTCTTAAAAGCTACAAAGAATAACTGATTCTCTTAGTGATTATAGAAGCATTATCATACTATTTCCTTCAACAACGCTACTTTTATAAATCATGTCCCTCATTTAATTAATTTTAATACTTAGAATTCGAGGCATGCCATTTAGCGAATTTTCATAGCCCTCGCAAAGTTAACAACGCGTTAGTTGCTTTAGGCCCGTTATTTTAATAATACTACTTTCTTAAACTCGGGTGTGCATTTCATGTGACCCAACTCCAAATCCCAAAACATTGAATAAAATGTGTCGAGGATCCGGGTGCATTTCATGTGACGCGATCCGAAAATAAATTTTAAGCGACGTTCAATTTCCTAAAATTAATTAAAAACGGTAAATAATTAAAATAGCACTATAGGATGACATGTATTAAATCAGATTTTTAGCCAATTATAATAGTTTAAGCGACAGTGCTAGAACCACGGGATCCGGGGGAGCCTAACACCTTTCCTCGAGTCATCAAATTCCTTATTCAGAATTTCTGGTTCGCAGACTCCATTCGGGAAGTTGAAATTTCCTCGATTTGGGATTCAAGATAAACCGGTGACTTGGGACACCAAAAGCCAAAACTATCCCAAGTGGCGACTCTGATAAATAAATAATCTCATTTCGAATAATGTCACTTAAACTGGAAAAACTCCCTTATATACTATCCTTTCAGGGTGGTGTGTAAAAAAGGAGGTGTGACACCATCAAAGTTTGACGGTTTGACCTCGCTTGAACTAGGTCTAAGGCCATGTGCCTTCTCCATCAAAGTTTGACAGTTCGACCTCGCTCGAACTGGGAATCAGGCTAAGCGCATTCGCCATCTGTTCGATAAGTTCGACCTCGCTCAAACTAGGTTTAAGGCTAAGTGCCTTCTCCATCAAAGTTTGACGGTTCGACCTCGCTCAAACTGGGTCTAAGGCCAAGTGCCTTCTCCATCATAGTTTGACAGCTCGACCTAGGTCAAACTGGAACTCAGGCTAAGTTCCTTTGACATCAGTTTGACAGTTCGACTTCGCTCGAACTAGACTCAGGTTAAGTTCCTTCGACATCAGTTTGATAGTTCGACCTCACTCGAACAAGGACTCAGGCTAAGTGCCTTGGACATTAGTTTGACAGTTCGACCTCGCTCGAACTGGGACTCAGTCTAAGTGCCTTCGACATCAGTTAGACAATTCGATTTCGCTCGAACTGGGTATAAGGCTAAGTGCCTTCTCCATCAAATTTTGATAGTTCAACCTCGCTCGAACTGGGACTCAGGCTAAGCGCCTTCGCTATCAGTTCGATAAGTTCGACCTCGCTCAAACTAGGTCTAAGGCTAAGCTCCTTCTCTATCAAAGTTTGATGGTTCGACCTCGCTCAAACTGGGTCTAAAGCTAAGCGCCTTTGCCAACAGTTTGATAAGTTCGACACCACTCGAACTGGGTCTAAAGCTAAGTGCCTTATCCATCAAAGTTTGACGGTTCTACCTCGCTTGAACTGGGTCTAAGGCCAAGTGTCTTCTCCATCAAAGTTTGACAGTTCGACCTCGCTCGAACTAGGACTCAGGCTAACTGCCTTCGACATCAGTTTGACAATTCGACCTCGCTCGAACTAGGTGTAAGGCTATGTGCCTTCTCTATCGACGTTTGAAGGTTCAACCTCGCTCGAACTGGGTCTAAGGCTAAGCGCCTTCGCCATCATTTTGATAATTTCGACCTCGCTCGAATTGGGTCTAAGGATAAGTGCCTGCTCCATCAAAGTTTAATGGTTCGACCTCGCTAGTACTGGGTCTAAGGCCAAGTGCTTTCTCTTCCACTATTTGAGCGTTTGACCTCGCTCGAACTAAGACTCAGGCTGAGGGCCCTCGACATCAGTTTGAAAGTTCGACCTTACTCGAATTGGGACCCAGGCTAAGTGACTTCGACATTAGTTTGACAGTTCAACCTCGCTCGAACTGGGACTCAGGCTATGTGTCTTCGATATCAGTTTGACAATTCGACCTCGCTCGAACAGGGACTCAGGCTGAGTGCCTTCAACATCAGCTTGATAGTTCGACCTCACTTGAACTGGGACTCAGGCTAAGTGCCTTCGACATCAATTTGACAGTTCGACCTCGCTCGAACTGGGACTCAGGCTAAGTGCCTTCGACATCAGTTTGACAGTTCGACCTCGCTCGAACTAGGACTCAAGCTAAGTGTTTTTTATATCAGTTTGACAGTTCGACCTCGCTCGAACAGGGACTCAGGCTAAGTGCCTTTGACATCAGTTTGACAGGTCGACCTCGCTCAAACTGGGACTCACGCTAAGTGCCTTCGATATCTATTTAACAGTTCAATCTGGCTGGAACTGGGTCTAAGACCAAGAGCCTTCTCCATCAAAGTTTCACAGTTCGACCTCGCTCGGAATGGGTCTAAGGAGAAGTGCCTTCTCCATCAAATTTTGACAGTTCGACCTCGCTCGAACTGGGACTCACGCTAAGTGCCTTCGACATTAGTTGAAAGTTCGACCTCGCTCGAACTGGGACTCAAGCTAAGGGCCTTCGATATCAGTTTGACAGTTCAACCTCACTCGAATTTGGACTCAGGCTAAATGCCTCCTACATTAGTTTGACAGTTCGACCTCGCTCAAACTGGGACTCGGGCTAAGTGCCTTCGATATCAGTTTGACAGTTCGACCTCGCTCAAACTGTGTCGAAGGCCAAGTGCCTTCTCCATCAAAGTTTGACAGTTCGACCTCGCTCGAATTGGGACTCAGGCTAAGCACCTTCGCCATCAGTTCAATAAGTTCGACCTCGCTCGAACTGGATCTAAGGCTAAATGCCTTCTCCATCAAAGTTTGACGGTTCGACCTCGCTAGAACTGGGTCTAAGGCCAAGTGTCTTCTCCATCAAAGTTTGACAGTTCGACCTCCCTCGAACTAGGACTCAGGCTAAGCACCTTCGCTATCATTTTGATAAGTTCGACCTATCTCGAACTAGGTCTAAGTCTAAGTGCCTTCTCCAGCAAAGTTTGACAGCTATACCTCGCTCGAACTAGGACTCAGGCTAAGGGTCTTCAACATCAGTTTGACAGTTCGACCTCGCTCGAACTAGGACTCAGGCTAAGTGCTCGCTCGAAGTGGGACTCAAGCTAAGTGTCTTCGATATCGTTTGACAGTTCGACCTAGCTCGAACAGGGACTCAGGCTAAGTGCCTTCGACATCAGTTTGACAGTTCGACCTCGCTCGAACTGGGACTCGGGCTAAGTGTCTTTGACATCAATTTGGCAGTTCGACCTCGATCGAACTGGGTCTAAGGCCAAGTGCCTTCTCCATCAAAGTTTGACAGTTCGACCTCTCTCGAGCTGGGAATCAGGCTAAGTGCCTTCTCCATCGGTTCAATAAGCTCGACCTCGCTCAAACTAGGTCTAAGTCTAAGAGCCTTCTCCATTAAAGTTTGATGGTTCGACCTTGCTCGAACTGGGTCTAAGGCCAAGTGCCTTCTCCATCAAAGTTTGACAGTTCAACCTTGCTCGAACTAGGTCTTAGGCTTTGCGCCTTTGCCATCAGTTCGATAAGTTCGACCTCTCTCGAACTGGGTCTAAGGCTAAGTGCCTTCTCCATCAAAGTTTGACAGCTCAACCTCGCTCGAACTGGGACTCAAGTTAAGGGCCTTCGATATCAGTTTGACAGTTCGACCTCGCTCGAACTTGGACTCAGGCTAAGTGTCTTCGATATTATTTTGACAATTCGACCTCGCACGAACAGGGACTCAAGCTAAGTGCCTTCGACATCAGTTTGACAGTTTAACCTCACTCGAACTAATTCTAAGGCCAAGTTCCGTCTCCATAAAAGTTTAACAGTTCGACCTCGCTCGAATTGGATCTAAAGCCAATGGCCTTCTCCATCAAATTTTTACAGTTCGATCATGCTCGAACTGGGACTCAAGCTAAGTGACTTCGACAGTAGTTTGAAAGTTCAACCTCGCTCGAACTGGGACTCAGGCTAAGTGCGTTCGACATCAGTTTGAGAGTTCGACCTCGCTCGAATTGGGACTCAAGCTAAACACCTTCGACATTAGTTTGAAAGTTTGACCTCGCTCGAACTAGGATTGGGGCTAAGTGCTTCGACATAAGTTTGACAGTTCGACCTCGCTCAAACTGGGCCTATGACCAAGTGCCTTCTCCATCAAAGTTTGACAGTTCGAACTCGCTCGAATTGGGACTCAGGCTAACCGCCTTCGCCATCGGTTCGATAAGTTTGACCTCGTTCGAACTAGGTCTAATGCTAAATGCCTTCTCCATCAAAGTTTGATGAATCGACCTCGCTCGAACTGGGTCTAAGGCCAAGTGCCTTCTCTATCAAAGTTTGATAGTTCAAACTCGCTCGAACTGGGACTCAGGCTAAGGGCCTTCACCATCAGCTCGATAAGTTTGACCTCACTCGAATTGGGTCTAAGGCTAAGTGCCTTCTCTATCAAAGTTTGACAGCTCGACGTCACTCGAACTGGGACTTAGGCTAAGGGCCTTCGTTATCAGTTTTACAGTTCGACCTCGCTCGAACTGGGACTCAGGCTAAGTGCCTTCAACATCAGTTTGATAGTTCGACCTCACTCAAACTGGGACTCAGGCGAAGTGTCTTTGATCTCAGTTTTACAGTTCGACCTCGCTCGAACAGGGACTCAGGCTAAGTGCCTTCGACATCAGTTTGACAGTTCGACCTCTCTCGAACTGGGACTCAGGCTAAGTGCTTTTAACACCAGTTTCACAGTTCGACCTTGCTCGAACTGTGTCTAAGGCCTAGTGCCTTCTCCATCAAAGTTTGACAGTTCAACCTCGCTCGAACTAGGTCTAAGGCCAATTGCTTTCTCCATCAAAGTTTGACAATTTGACCTCGCTCGAACTGGGAATCAGGCTAAGCGACTTCGCCATCAGTTCGATAAGTTTGATCTCACTCGAACTGGGTCTAAGGCTAGGTGCCTTCTCCATTGAAGTTTTACAGTTCGACCTAGCTCGAACGGGGTCTAAGGCCAAGTGCCTTCTCCATCAATGTTTGACAGTTCGACCTCGCTCGAACTAGGACTCAGGCTTAGCGCCTTCGCCATCAGTTCGATAAGTTTGACCTCGCTCGAACTGGGACTAAGGCTATGTGCCTTCTCCATCAAAGTTTGACAGCTCGACCTCACTCGAACTAAGACTCAGGCTAAGGGCCTTCGACATCATTTGACAGTTCGACCTCGCTCGAACTAGGATTCAGGCTAAGTGCCTTCAACATCAGTTTGACAGTTTGACCTCGCTCGAACTAAGCCTAAGGCTAAGTTCCTTCTCCATCAATGTTTGACAGTTGAACCTCGCACGAACTGGGACTCAGGCTAAGCACTTTTGCTATCAGTTCGATAAGTTCGACCCCACTCGAACTTAGATTCAGGCCAAGCACCTGCGCCATCGAAGTCTGACGGTTCGACCTCAATCGCAAATCAGCAGAGAAAACCAAAACACAAGGCAAGTAGAAAAAATGAGTTCTTTATACATGAAGTTGGAAATGCGGGCTATCGCCGCTCACATCTGGTCCAGGCCAGTCAACTAAAAAAATGGGAAATAAGAGAAAAGAGAGAAAAGAAAGCAACAACAAGGAACTAACAAATACCAACCGGCATACGAAAAAAAACAACGAAACAAACAACAACAATGCATAATCTTTTCCTCATGTGGCGCCAGCATCGCCGTTGCCATCATCATATCCATAAGGCCCATCCTCACCGCCACCCACACTGCCATCAGCTTCGGGCGTCGCCACATCATATTCACAGTTGACACGAGCCTTCGAACGCGCTTCCTCGAAAGTTGCTTCAGTCACGGTGCCTGCCTCCTACAAGTTCTTGAAAATGTCACGCTGAGCTTCGGCATAGACCCAAGTTCATGAGCCTAGTGGGGAACAACAGCACGAGACGGTCCAGCCTGTGCCCTCAGTTGCTGATTCTCTTCCTCCAAGGCCACGACCCGATCCGACAAGGTTAGGGCCTCCTGATCAATGGTGTTAATCCGCTCCTTGAGCCTCGCCTCCCTAAGAGCTGCAGTAGCCCTCTCGAACTATCGCTCGGACTCATATACCCGAACTGCCGCCTTTAAGGCCGTTGCCCTCATCGAAGATTCCAACGCTTACCTCTCCATGCGTTCCAAATCGGCAACCTTGCTTTCCAGTGTAGTCAATTTCCCTCTCTATTCAGCATTCGTCTCCGCGGCTCTGGCCTAGCTTTGCTCCATTTCCAACTGCATCGCCCTTAACTTGCACTGCAGGTGCTCGCATTCCGCAGCAACCCCTTTACCTACCTCGAGCTCCTCGTCCTTGAGGCGGATTTGCTCTTCAAGCTCGCTATTGGTACTGAGAGCCTGCATTAGCTATTGGTCCCTCTTCTCTAACTCCTTACCCAAAGCTCGGTTACGAGGATCAGTCCTCAACCATTCATGCAACTTGCGGCATCTATCGCGATAGCGACGATACTTTCCCAGTATCTGCAAGAAGATCCTCGAACGGATATTGGTCCTGCGGATGCTCTCCGCCTCCAGCAAGTACATCTACAAAACAAGAGAGCAGTAAAACTAATGCTCATTTCGCGACAAAGGAGAAACAAATCGAAGTCATATATAACGTACCCGTAAGCCCATCACAGCCACTTCTTCCATCACTTCGACATCTGAAACACCCCTCATGGACTCATTCTCGGCCTTCGAACACAGTAAACTGAATTAAGATACCAAGTCACCTCCTTGTGTCAATAGGTTCACGTCAGAGGGGATCTCAACGTAATGGGCCGACCCCTCCGCATGAACTACTGAGCGAGTAATGCCCTCCTCGAACATTCGAACATCAATAGGATCCAATTCAAACTCAGACTCGTATCCGTCGATCATCACACTCTTTCCCCAATCTGTTGTTGATAGTGTGGCGTGACCTGCCGAAGGCGATAAAGGTTCACTTAAGGTCACGATGACAGCATCAAGGGTTCGATCATCTACCAAAGCAGCTGATTGGATCACTAAAACATTGGAATTTTCCTAGCTTTGATTGGTGGGGAAAACTCTGATCAACTGCTCCTCCTCAGCGGTAGACGCCGCAATAACACCTTCCTCTAGGTCCGCCAGGGGAGAATCCAAGTTGATCACTGTCGGAGGAGCCACCTCGAACACTACCCTCCGTCTCTTCAGCAGTCTTTCTTCCTCCCGGGTCGACGGCAAGTCATTCTGTGGATGGAAGGTACCAGATGGGACCTCATCCTGAGATGTGTCCGGGTCGGAGTGGCCAACGCCACAGATTCTACCGACGCTGCCCTCGATGAAGGTCGAGTCGCATGTACTGAATTGAGACGAGCGGATGTAACCTGCCGACAGAAAGCTAACTAAGGAGCTTTGACTCTACGAACTCGCCCTGGCCAAGGTAAACAAATATTCAATAGGTAAGATCGAAACAAAAGAGAACGGGAAGAAAATAAGGGCGCTATCTCATGTATAAGGTGCCTACGTCCGAATCTCTCATGAAACGTCGACCATGTGCGAATTCCTAAAGAGACTTAAGCTTCATTTTTTTCTCAAATTATTAAAGAGAATTGGCCTTTCTGGCATAACTACTCCACGTTGAATTCTTGACTGATTTTCTGTTTGTGTGTGTTTATTTTGGACCGTGCCGAACGCCTCGGCAGATTAATATATGCATCTATAGGTGCGTCGTCGACCCTCGGCAAGTGCACATTTATTTCTGTTGGATCGGGCCATTGCCTCGGTATGATTTGTGCATGCCTGTGTTGCTACCTGAACTTAATTAAGTTATTATTGCCCTTTTGTGGCTTAAATATATTTGGATTATGTTTTAAAGAGAAATTCAGGAATTTTTTTCCTATGAAAGAACTACGTGTTTATTCATTTTCTCTATTTGGATTAGAATCATGTCTATAAAGAATAAATCTACGGTTTAATATGTATATTGAGAATGAATGATCATTGGACCATTAGAGTGTGTCAGAGTTGACCATCTCATCTCTATCCCTTCGGGATTAGGCGGGATACTCACTGAGTACACGTTGATTACGTACTCATACTACACTTCTGTGCATTTTTGTTGCACAGGTATATATACGCCTCTAGCAGCCTATTGGGTGTAGCGGCGTGGATGATGCTGGGACTAGGTGAGCTACATCATTGAGGCGACCGCAGCTAGAGTAGTTCCTTCCAATGTACTGTATTTACTTTTCGCCTACTGTATTTCGGGTGGATGTTGTATTTTATTTCTCTTATCAGTAGTTGCTCATGTACTTGTGACACCGGGTTTCTGGGATGGTTGTCAACGAATTTGTTCTAATCATTATTAATATTAAATTTGAATTCAAGATGTGAACTTTTATTTATAAAAATGGAAGAAAAAACCTTAGATTTTTAAAAGTATTAAAAGGAGAATTAATTGATGAGTTAGTTGGCTGGCATGACAGAGGTGTCCGGCGCCACCATGACCCTTAGTGGATTTTGGCTCTTGACAACATGATATCAGAGTACTAGGTTCCCATCGGTCTCACAAGTCATGAGCAAGTCTAGTAGAGTCTCGCGGATCGATACGGAGACGTCTATACTTATCCTTGGGAGGCTACAGGGCTGTTAGAAGTACTTCCCTTCTTGATTTCCTTGTCGTGCGGTTCAATTCCTTTGAGGCTTATGCCTTTGATTTGTTCCTACTCAATCTTACACGACACGAGCGCTTGCTAGAAATTGAGAATTTGAAGAATTGAAATGGCACTACAAATGTGGTGCGGGATACCCTTCCCGGTAAAGTTAATTGGACTATTATAGTTGCGTTCGGAGGGAATTTATATTTTTTCAGCTCAGTAATAGAACTTCTAAGATCCTTGAGGCTAGGCACAGGTTGCCATGATGCTTACGAGTGTTTATTCCGCAGTGTTGTTGTGATGGTAGGATGTTTGCCCATGTATTAGGGCAGTGAATGAATTGAAGGGCGATTTACTCAGTGTGTAATCAAGGGGTTCGGTATTTTATTCCCGGCAGGGAAAGTCAAACGAACTGAGGATGGTCAGAAGTGGACTGGTGGAAGTAATGGAACGTGGTGATTGCAAACGTGGTGGAGTTCTCCTCTCCATTGGGGGTGCTGTCGTCCTAATTGGATGTACCAAGTTCGTTGATGTTATAACCTGCTACAATTTGCCTTTATGGCAGGATATTGTGAAATAGTATTGGAGATAAGATTGTCAGTTGTCGCATGGTGTGATGGTTCAAGATCGAATCAGAATTTCTAATGTTGACGGATCGATAAAGATGACCTTTGGAAAGGCTTAAAGATTAGCAGCTATTGTGGGTTCAAGTTCCACGAAGATAGGTTTTATCTAAGGCAACAATTGAGCAGCAAAGTATGAGGAAGGACACATGGGAAGTGTCAGGTTGTGTTTAAAATTTCTAGAAGGCCAAGTATGAGGAGCAAGGTCGAGTGGTTAATTAAAGGGATGGGTTTCGCCAAAGTAGGAGAGTAGCGAGTGTTGCATGTGGGCTTGGTAGTAGGATGAATACACGCCTTAAAGCGAGTTTGGATCAAATTAGGGGATTTTAATGAATGGTGGTTGAAGCCTGCGGGTATGATGTGAAGTATGGGCTATTATGCGCCAGAAGATTGATATGGTGGGAAGGAGCTGCTTAAAATAGAGGAGGGTGCAGCATAACCCTGAATTGGAAGGGTATTACCGCATATTTAATTGATGTCCGTGAGGGGCAAATGGACTTGTACAGCTGGAAGGTGAACTCGGACTCAGGATGGGCTATTGGTTTCATAGCGAATGTATTCCGTGCAGCTGCATGGGAAGATGTCGGGAGGTGATTCCCCTAGATAGGTTATTCCCCGTGAGCAGGTTAGCGGTCGCGTGGTTGGCGAAGCTTCTGCAAGGAATTATATTGGTTGTTCCATAAGGAGATCGGTCGTGCGAATGTGGATGATGATTCAGAATATGGAAGATGGGGATTTACAGGAAGATTCCGATAAATTTTGATAATTTATGGCGCGAGGTTATGCCAATAAGAGGTAAAGAGGTCGGGCGAACTCAGGAATTATGAAATTATGGCTTCAAGCTAAGTGGGAGAGTCCCACCGCTTATGATTAGGCTGTATGGTTAACTACTTGCGTGATTTCTGGTTATTAGCATATTGATGGATTATTTCAGCCATGAGAAAAGACCATAACTGGTAATTCGAGCAAAGTAATTGTTGGAGGCATGCTACGGTTGGCCTTATTGTCTCATGTGTGGATTTGGAAAAAGGTTCAAGACTTATGCCTGGTATAAATACAGGTTTCAGAGAGAGTGATTTTGTCGGGTGCTTCGCCGAGAGAGTATTTGTGTGTTATAAGATTTATGGAGTAAATTATATTCGGGACCAAGTCATAGCGGTGGCTCTCAATAACAGTCCTAGTGAATTCAGAAGTTAAAGTGTGGTGCCCATTGATTTCGAGCCTACAAGTACGGTTAAGAATCAAGCTTTGTAGCAGCTTATGAGAAGGTGCCCAGAATGTTCTATGATATTTTGACTTGCGGGTAGCATTTGAGAGATACAAAATGGTTTGTGGGATTCGAGACAGCGATGGTTATGAGAATTCATTTGTATGTCGCTATAGTTCTCCTGAAGTGAGTTAAATGAAAAGTTTTATATGATGAAGTGTTAGTCTATCAGTGGTTCCAGAGTTGTGATGGAAATCGTTTCTATCATATATCGGCACGTTGGGTGCAGTGAGTGGTATGGAATTTGAAGTGAGGATCGAGGTTACAGTTTGGTAATGACTATGATGTCACGAGCTCGAATGAGCAGGAAGGGAGTTTCAGTGTTTTGAGTAAGTTGGTATTGTCATCAGTATCACCTGAGATCGGTATTTTGTGAGAATGTCTTTGCGTCCTGGATAAGGATTCTTGATCGCTTTTCAGCGTTGGTGCAGCTGGTGGTTTGGATGTGCAGACCCGTTAATTATTTCGGAAGGTTGTGGGAGCGTGTCCTACAGGAAGATTGTATAAGTGTGACATGTAGTCACTTGATTGATTAGAGATTTAAACCAAGTATGAGGATTTTGGTAATATCATTGATTTGAGAATTTATGCCTGGGGGCATCTGTTCATTGGGTCATGGACTGCGGAGGTTCTCTCCAGTTGTCATGGATGTTCTTGTGTGTTATGAGAAGAGGGAAGTTAACATGGACCTTTGAAAGGTCATTGGCCTAGTTGGGCCCGATCAG